>QODF01000024.1:4032674-4063486 GCA_024372805.1 Oostethus manadensis
TATATATATGTATGTATATATACATATACATATACATATACATATACATATATATATATATACATATACATATACATATACATATACATATATATATACATATACATATATACATATATATATATACTGTTTGTGTGTATGTATATATATATATATACTGTTTGTGTGTATGTATATATATATATATACTGTATACATATATACGTATATATATATACATATATGTATATATATGTATACATGTACACGCATGTACACAATCAAGACTTGTATCAAATCAAGCTACACTGTATTTCTAGTTTTTTTTTATACACAACATTTGCAACCCAAACATCTGAGCAGACGTATAAGCAATGCCCCAATGCCTCCCCATACACTCCACACCCCATCACCACACACACAGATAAACTAATGAATGTAATGTATGTATGTAAAATTGAGCATAGAGGAATTGGGTGAGGAAGAGAAGCTGTCTGCACTACAAAAAACCCACAATGATTTTATGCAAATAATGAAGATAATGAAATGGTTAGAGGATGGAAAATCAAAGCATAATGGAATTACTGCACAAGTAAAATAATAGTCAAGTAAATGCCTGTAAAAGGTTTCCCGGCACTCATTTTAACCACTGTGTGAATAGCTCGGCCTGGTGGTGGCCAATGCCTTGGTCATTGCTGTTGTTAACCATTGGCCACAAAATGAGCTCGCCCTCTTTGAGAATTTGTTTTAAAAAAATGCCATATGCTATATCACACCAGAAATTGAAAATCTAATCAAATGATTAGCCCCATCCTAGAAGTATTTTTTTCAAAATTATCTTTTATTGGGTTTCCTTTTTTGGATTAGGGACCTGACTCACAGAGGTTTGTTACAAAAGCCAAACAATATTGTTGGTCATGCTGTGTATTAAAATAAGTAAATTCAGCAATACTTTGGTTGAATTATTTTTTATGCTTTGAAGAGCTACTTTAATAGCCATATTAAATTCCACAAATTGTTTAACAAAAGTTTATTAATAAACAAACAGAAAAAAATGGGATTGGATTGGCAAGGAACAAATTGTTTTTAAAGATGTTAGGGCTCAGGGATGACCGCATCTGTCAGCCACACAACCGAAGCATAACAACTTAAAGGAATGCCCTGCAAACGGTTCCGACAAAGGAAAAGAGGACTGTACTTTATGCCTAGAGATTTTGTGTTTCATTATCCCATCTCTTTTCTAAGGAAAATAAGCAGTGGCCAACAGCTGCACTGCTGAGCAGGCTCCAGGGCCCAGGGACACATTAAAGTGAGCTCTAGTAAAACTGACATTATCCATTCATCAATGATTTCTCTCTTTTTTAGCTTTATTTGCCATGAGATGTTCCCAGGAGGATGCTAAATGGAAGGCATGAAAAGCGACAGGAGGAAGAATAACTGCATGTAATGTCATGCATCTGACTTGTGCATTTAACACATCAATTTTGTATCATTGTGATTGACATTAAGTGAAGCCCATTTTTGCAACACTAGTTGCAGAAATTGAAATTTTAATACTGGACTCAAGCCATGTAGAAAGACCATTTGCTAAGAACAAAAACAGAGAAAAAATGATGACAGCAGGTTTGTGCTCAAGCACTATGTACCATTCTAAGCAGTCATTTAGTCCAAGCAGGTGACTGTGAGGTTTCCATAGCAGTGACAGGAATGCTGTTCTTCTAATAACATATCGTTTTAAGCTTTTCTGTAGTGTAAATTACATCCAGGTGGGAGGTTGAGTTCCACTCCCACTAGAGATTGCATCTCTAGGAGGTTGTACAGTACAAGGTGGTATAATCTGTGTATGTGTATGCATGCCTACATGGAGGGCGTCGATCCACTTGACTTGACTCAGTGATGAGTGCTTGTTCCTCCTCATGTCCTTCCTGAGTGATGCTTGTGACCTCATGTCAGATGCCCAAATAGTGGCCTTTGCTCTAATAGACAATGTGCCTCAATTTGTTCCTTAGTGGGTCATCCACTTGGACAGATTATTGCTAATTTGCTTTGAAGTGTTTTTGGTCTGAAGTAGTCGAGGCATATCTATCCAACTCATGTCGAGAGGTTGGTGCATTTGCCAATTATGCTATGTTGCCACACTCACTCATGCCAAAACATATATATAATTACTACTATGCATATTATACCAGTAACTAATTGGCATCATAGCTAAATGTTCATTGTACACATTTGTATAAATTCAAAATAAGCCTGTGAATATTCTCATTTATTCAGGTTATTGTATTCTCGGGGCATGAAACCGATTGCAACCGGACTGTTCAGCTTGTCTTAGAAAGTCATCTAGACTGGAGCTGTCCTATGTCTAGTCTGACTGGTTTGTCAAAAACACAATTTTTTGGGTGAGGTGTGTGTGTGTATAGGGGTGTAATTGTTCACATGGATGTATTGAACAATTTGTTTTGCATGTTTGGTTTGGTCCACTTGCGTACTGTTTCGATTACACAGTATTTTATGCTGTTTTTCTCATTAAATGTATTACTAGAGTGATCTAAGCGCTCCGCGCGGAACTAGGATCTTGGCCGTGTTTCCGCATGGACGCCTCTGTCGGACACAACTCACTGAGGGGGAGGAACGTTATAGCAAATCATAGCAAATCCCAGCAAGAAGGCTGAGCTGGAAGACCCTCCCATCTCACTACCGTCTCCTGTTTGGGGACACTTTGGCTTCCCTGTTAAAATTACGGATGAACAAAGGCAAGCGGATAAATCTAAAGTTGTGTGTCGATATTGTTCCACACGGATCGGGTTTGCTGCAGGAAACACATCTAACATGTTAGCACACTTAAAACAGTATCATCTGACTTCTACAAGAAAGAAAAGCAGCTTAGTGCAAACACTGATAGCTTCAGGTCACTACCTCTGTTGCTAGTGAGTGGCTTTTCTCCACTAGAAATAAAATAGGAGAATTTGTCACTGCAACCACTGTATACTGTGCTTTCGGCACAAAATGTATTATTATTTATACACTTTTAATTTTTTTTCATGCAGTTTGTTTTATTATTTTTCTCTTTAAAAAAAAAAGTCGGAGTCTGGGTTATTTAAGTTATTACCAAAATTAGTTGCTTTTGCTTATTAGAAAAAAAAATGTTTTAAATAAGAACGCTTAGAGCCATTTTTTCTGCCTTTTTTTTACGGAAAATTAACCAAACCGAGCACTTCAAGAAAAGTGAACTGAACCGAAATTACATTGTAGTGTGCCGTTACACCACTAGTATTTACCTTTTACGCTACATACACCCTGTTTACAATGGATACGTTTTCAAACATACCTCTCATGTTGGTACGTGGACCGACCCTCATCTTCAGTGTGTTTTGAATGTGTGCATTTCTGCCTCCCAAATTTTCTTTTCATTATTGGGTTAGGGCGGAAAAACATGCAGGTGTAAAGACAAATGCAAACTGCATGATGTCATGACAGTTGACTAACATGCTTTAACATTTGCCATGAGTTCAACTGCCGAATACAGTTTGGACAGTAATGAAGTTATATGTACGGTTGTTGAATGGGTGAATTCAGTCTTTTTATTATTGAGTCCAATATTAAAGAATGTTAAGTTTATCATCATTTTCCCCTTTTTGGGTTTTCCCTTCACTGACCTCCAAAGTATCCCTTTTCATACCACCTCTCACCTTTTTCCACCGCTGCTATCCTGTTACGCCTTTCTAAATTCACCCCCTCTGCACCATACTGTAGTTCTCCATCTGAGAATTTTATTATCTCTGGCAGAAGTGTTTATTTTATTTTTTCCTAGCAATTCGCACGTTCATCTCAGATTTATCCCTCCCACTGCTGCTCTCCCTCACTTTCACTCTTCTGAATTGGTTTTTATGATGCCTTGCGGCTGCTTGATTTACTGCTGCCTGCCTCACTTGATAACTGGCGCCTGTCAGTAGGGATGCTGTGTGTGTGTGTGTGTGTGTGTGTGTGTGTGTTTGTATGTTCGTGCGGATGTGTCAATTGAAATAAATTTTGCCATGCATACAGATTACTATCCCTTCAGTGTAATCAGAGGCACATTTGGAAATAGATGATTACACTGATGTTTGGGTGTTATATGACACTCTTACTGCATGACTGTGCAAGCATACGTGTGTGCGGGTGGGTGGGTTGGTGAATGTGTGTTTTCTGACTATCAGTGATTCAGGTAGTTGTTATGGGAGAATGTTTATTAAACATAATTTACTTTGTCAGGCAGTGATTGGTTTAATATGTCAGCTATCGTGGCCAATATACATACAGAAACACAGGTCAGTGTTTCCAAAATTAGAGTCCACTTGGTCGCCTGTCATAAGAGTAAAAAGCTGTTATTCATCTTTTGGCAGTGGAAGGAAGCTTTGTGCAGTGCCAACCAAATTACGCGGTATAATTCAGTCACTATTTTTGTATTTGTTTCCAGACAAGATTGGACTCGGACTCTAGCTGAAAACAGACACTAACGACATTTTACCCATAAATCATGTAAGTCCAATTGATCCCTTTCAGAAAGCCAAAAATGTTAACACAAGTCACATTTATATAGTTTTACAATTATAATTTGACATGCAGTTAAAAATTTGAAATGCATGTAAATACATATAAATGAGTATATAAGGTTGCTTTCACCTTCATCAATGACATGATCCTTCATGTGACTGTTCCCAAAGACAAGATGTGGCCACAAGACACTGTTTTCCTGTTTTGTAATTTCTTGAATTCCACTGTGTTTCTTACCTCAATAACAGAAAATTGAGCCAAAGAAAGTTGCAAGTGATTTTGATTATTTTGATAAAGAAGGTGAGAAACCAAAAATGATTGAATTTAAAAAATGCATGTGCATGTGTATCTGATATGCCAGCTCCAAGAATCTGGCAAATTGCACAATAGAAAAGGGCTGGTTATTCAGTGCAATCGATATGTTCTATCATTTTCTGAATTGATGGCTTTCCCCCCTGTATATTGAAAGTATTTAAGGAAGAAGTTTTTGTTCCGCCTTGTATAGCCAACGCTTTGCGGTCATTGCAAATCGCAAGTTTGATATCTGAAGGAGACACCACAGACAGTTGTACCTGACAGTTAGTCGGGTACAGTGCGAGCAAGCTTGTCACCGGCCCATAAGCCAGAGGATCCAATTGGCTGTCTGTCAAGACACAGGAATATCCACAGCCCAAGTGAAGGTTGTTACTGGTGCCAAATGCATTGCAATAAGCAGCAAAAAAACAAAAAACGTCTTCAAAGGCCTTGTCAGATTCAGAATCAGCTTTATTCGCCATATGTGTTGCCACAACAGGAATTTGAATTCAGTCAGTATCACTCTCTGTTACAATAATTATAATAATAAAAATAATTGTACATAGTGGGGAACCGGAGAATATACTATACATATTTACATGGGATGTATACACAGTAATTGTAATTATATACATGATATACTTAATAATTATGGTATTTACAATGTTGCAGGTTACAATACAATTCACAGTGTAATGTCCAAAGAGTACGTAGTGCAAATGATTATGAGTGCAAAAATAGCAATGCAAGTTGACAGTGTTAACATCCAAGGTAAGGAACATAGGCTGTAGTGCAAATGCTCATGGCTACAAAATATCAGGGGGGTGTTAGGAGTTCAATAGTTTGACAGCCAGGGGGAAGAAACTGTTATTGAGTCTGGTTGTTTTGGCGAGCAGTCCCCTCTATCGCCTACCGGAGGGGAGGAATTGAAACAGTTTGTGGGTGGGGTTTGAGCAGTCCTCAGAGATGTTGCCTGCCCTCTTCTTGGCTCTGGACGTGTACAGTTCCTGTAAGGAGGGCAGGCTGGTGTCAATGATTTTCTCTGCGGACCTGATTGTCCATTGCAGTCTGCTCTTGTCCAGTTTGGTATCGTAGCCAAACCAAACTGTGATGGAGGAGCAGAGAACAGGTTTTTAGCAGTTTCTTAGGCAGGTTGAACTTCTTGAGCAGTCTCAAAAAGTACATCCTTTGCTGTTCCTTCTTTCGGATCGTGTCTATGTGAAGGGACCACTTCAGGTACCGGGAGATGGTGGAGCCCAGGAACTTGAAGGAGTTCACAGTAGACACAGTGTTGTTGAGGATTGTGAGGGGGATGTGAATGTCTGAAGTCCACTATCATCTCCTTCAATGCCACAAAATTGCTCATTTAGAATTTTCATGAAAGCACCAAACATAGAAAAATGAAAGGTGGAAGAAAGTTTTATTCTCTGATGAGAAAAAATGTCATCTTAACAGTCCTTATGGCTGCCAACGTTAATATCATGACAAGGACATCTGACCTGAGATGGTTACCACACCGCAGTGCAATGATATCCATCACGATATGGGTATGATATGGAGTGCTTTTTATTTCAATGCAACAGTGGAGCAGGCATGTGGAGGTATTGCTGGGGCCTCCCTCATGACTGAATGCCCTCATCTGTGTGGTACGGACTAGGTTTTTCAACAGAATAGTGCTGCACTTCATTGTCCGCCTGACAAAAGACAAAGTAACTTCACTCTTTTGGATCATCCTGGTTGTTACATGATCTAAATCCTATTAACAACATTTTGGGATGGATGACAAAAATAATTTTCAAAAATTGACGTCTCTTCCAGATAGTGGATGCCCTCTGTTAAGTCATCCCCACCACCTGGAGAAACGTTCCCACTAACCTCCTGGAAAAACTGGCTTTAAGCATGCCCAAACCAATTTTTAAGCCGATGAACAAAAAGCTACTCATTGAGTCCTATTTTTAACACTGTGTTTCTAATTTAAGGGGATTTCAGAAGAGGGTTGAATAGGGCCTTATGATTTCCGCATTAACTGAATTGCGGACAGAATCACTGCATTGGCCAATAAAAAAGGAATTCACTGTTGAACACGGAATCTCACAGAAATGTACATAATACGAATGAAATGCTGCCATCATAAGGAAAAGGAACGTTGGTGTGAGGAAGTAAGTGTGGCAGACATCTCATTACAAACACTGAACCGCTCACCCAGGGGGGTTAACTTACTAGTTAACTAGTTAACTTACTAGTTAACTTACTTTACCATGCTAGTGCTGTTGTGTGTGCGACTCAGGCTGGATGAGTATATTTTCCGCATTGTTTTATCAATTTAATATAAGAAGCATTTTACAATGTCTGATGTTGACGTGCAGGTTCTGAATCTGAACAAACAAGAAGCACGTTTATTTTTGCACCCAGCTTTTCTTAGTCGTAAAGGGACATTCTCGCACACAGGACATTCTTCCGGCCTTCAAAATAAGAGTGCTAAGAGTGCTCTTTGCCATATGTTGTCTAACTGTAAACAAAATAAGCATGTTATAAAAAAAATATCTCGCATATGCAGTTGGAGTTGCATGGGTGACTACATTTTCCTCAATCACAAGCACGGGTATAACAGTTAGTTGATTTTGTAGAAATGTGTGCAGAGGCTGACATCCCGTCAGAAAGGTTAGCCAAGTTATATCCATTTCGTAATAACTGAGCGATTTTGCATTTAATTAACAGACTTTTTATTAACTAACCCAAAAAGCACACACTCATAGCTGGTAAAAAATAAAATAAAATAAAATAAAAACTGAATTTGGATTTTTTTTTAAAAATTGGAATTTGGGGAAAAATAAAATGTTTTTCATTGAGCCCTATATGAGTGTGGTCGTTTTTTTTCAACTTATGAACGTCCTCTTTCACTTTAACTTCTGTTTACTCTATTTTTTTCGTCTCACTCCCATTTCTTCATTTTGCAATTTGAAGCTTTGGTTAGAACCTCCTCATAATATAACAATCAAATATTGCAAAATATAATGGACATATTTTGACCAGTCACAAGCGATGCAGGCTGCTGTTATGGCTCCTTCTGTATTTGTGTGTCTAATAAAGCCCTGCAAAATTGCTTCTTACTTGGTCCACACTATATACAGTAGAAAGTAGAAAGCAAAAGCAATAAAACAAACCAAATGGCCAACACATGCAGGAGGCTGTCAGTGCAAAATATAAGTATTAAAGTGCAGATAAGAAAAGCATAAATGCATCAATTCATGCTAAGCGCAACCACCAATCCAGTGACAGAAAAGATAAAATCTTTGTAGCAAAAGTTTTCATTAGAGAAATGCCGAATAATAAAAAGTGACATGACGCACACATGCACGGTGAGAGGAGGCGCAGTGTTTATTTGCACTAATTACAGAATGCTCTTTGAATGAATACAACACGTGAGCTCTTTTCATGCTTGGTGTCACATATCTGCCCGTTACTCACTACGTTTACATGCACTAAAATAGTCAGCTTCCAAAACAGGTCAGTTTATCAATTTTTCACACTTCTATGTGAAGTCCCAGTTTACATATACTCTCTCTACAGGAATGTAAGTGTTAGTTTAGTAATTCACAGGATTGCGAAAATCCTAGAAACAAAAAAGTTTGTACAAAATAGTTTTGAGTTTGTAAAGTCAACGGCAAACACTGCTATTTTTTTTAACACACCCCTTTCAACTAATTAAATCCTGCGACTTACACAACGGTGTGGCTAATTTATGACCATGTTCCAATCTTGTGACGTCGCCTTTACTTTAGAAACTACTACTAATTGTTTAAAAACTGTGCCGCTCGCAAGTCACTGAAGAAACCGTTAGCGTTCAAGCACAAGCTATACAAGCGTGTCAACCCATTGGAAATCGCGGGAGGTCATTTAATCAATATAACAGTCCGACTCACTGTGCAGAAAGGCCGCTGAAGTCATTACACAGCACACAACACTCACGGAGAAGGTTGAGCAATATAAGACGCTGACAAAGACAGTTTCTTGCTGTGTCTTTGTCACCTTCTTGCATTATCAACATTGTAACACAATTGTCAGCAATTATCAACATTGTAACAATTGTAAATTGTCAACATAATAGCATGGACTGAAGTTACAAAACAGCAAAAACAGCCAAAGAAAAATCAAAAAGCGCATGCAGAGTTAATTGTTCAATGCTGACATTTTGCGTAATGTGTTAAAGTACGGCATGTTGCTCAGACGTCACAAAGATTTTGTTGAATCCCGCCTTGTGCAGAGAGGTTCAGTGTACATCCTAATATACAGTATCTAGACATACTTCATTTGTCTAGCATGGGATGAGAGTTATTTACTCTTCATTAACCACAAACAAAGGCCAAATGGAATGTGTGTGAATGTTTTTTTTTTTTTACACTAACCTTAGGACAGGTATGCTTTCAGTGCTCTACAAGAAAAGAATAATAGGCAGTCAATGGAAAAACAACACCTAATATGTTTGTGTGCAGTGGCATTGCTGTTTCTCCAGCTACTCTTTATTTTTTGTTCTTTTATTCTTATTGTCTGTCCTCATTTCAATCTTACATGTTGACGGAGGACATCATTTTTTTTTTATGAGTTAATTGTGCTATTATTATCACAACTTGAGGTTGGCTGGATCCCAAAAATGCAACAAGCAGGAAGGTGTGAACAAAAATAGTCTTTTAATTGCAGTTTCATTCTCACAGCGGCCATGAAGATAAAAACACAATAACAAAAAACTACAGTGATGAAAAAATATACTAAGATAAACTAAACTCTGACTACTGACCGGGTGAAGTCACCAGACTGGCATGAGGGCAACAAAAACTGGAAGATAGCTATATACCACAAAGAAGGCAAGAAACTGACGGGAAAAGGTCTTGGAAGACGAAGAGAGCTAGCATTTGGCGTGCGTCCATGCGGAATAATCAAACGGCTCCCTCCTGCCACCACAGGTGTGATTAAAAAGATGTAACATAGATAAGAAACACCTGTGGCTCGTCCGGTAGCAACACCCATCAAGATGGCCCAGGGTCTGAAAAGAAAACAATGCACCATGAGCAAGGGAGGAGTCACCAAACCAAAATAACCAGAGAGACTAATAGGCAGCTCACCTGCAGCAGCTAAGTAGTGTCACTGCAGGGTGAGACAGTTGTCCTCTAGTTTAACTATGTTTGTTATTGTGATAGCAGTTCGCAGTGCTGTACATCTTCTATAGACGTGAAGCCACTGTAGTGCCACATTGCTTGTGTAGACCAAATAGGGGTCTGAATGCATGTAGAGTTGATGCGTTTCGTAACTAAGGCGTGTTAGCATTATCCGTGTGTATGAAGAAACAACACACACTCCATTTATTGGCCATCTGCTGCTGATGCTGCTGCAAAGGTACCGCTGACCCAGGTCTTCATCAATCCTCTTTTTATCTTGTTAGTTTGTGTTATACTTTGCCAAAGGCTGGTGCCCTCTGGCTTTGCTTTGATTGAAAGTACCGCCACTCATGAGATGCTGTCTAATGGAAAAACAGGCTTTTAGAGGCTGCTGGGAAAATACAGGGTATAGGCTACTAACCACACATCGCTGAACTCAATAAAGTATATATATTCCAGATGAAAATTTGTTTTAATGACATAGAAAATAACCAAGGAACTCTGGTTGGGCGATAATTTTATATACCAGTATACCGGTCTAAATTCTTCCAATGATAAGAAAATTACTTATACCAGTATAAATGATGACGTGTTGTCCCTGCGACTGCGTGCCGTGGCAGAGTGCAGCAATGTGACCGAGCATGCAACAGTAGTTATAGCGCATTAATATGTCTCAAAATCTGCCTTTGCTACCTTAAAATGAAGGCATAAATATAACTCCATAGACGTGCACCCTAATCAAATCTTTGAGCTGCAGCTCGCTTGGGGCGCATTGCTCAGTCTCTCTCTCCTCAACCCGCATTGCTCAGGGATGACACTTGGCCAACAAGCCAAATAGAGTTGTACTTTTCTAATAGAGCCCACGTCACAAGCCCAACACTGATGAAGATCCACAAAAGTAGGAGTGGCCCAAGTGTGGTTCTGGGGTCATGTTCGGCCCATGGCTCATATGTGATTGGACCACTGCAGAAACAACATAAAATTAAAAAAAATTGCAGAAATTGTATAAAAAGAGAAAAGACTGAAACGTTGACACCAACAACCAATAATAACACAAAGCTTTGTATTTTAAGACAGTGTTTTAAATATCTACAAAAAATGTATAATTATTATAATATAATATATCCTGATATTGTGATAAATCCCAAAAATATTGCCTGACATGCTGTTGCCATATCGCCCAACCCTACTTGAAAGCCACATTATTAACCCAGTGTTCATTATTAAACCACTAAAATTAAAATCATACTCAAAATCAGAGTGGAAGATTTAGATTGCAAGCTGATCGAACTGCTGTGAATTTTCCTAAGACAAAGCAAAATGTGGCTCAGGTGTGTGTACCGTATGTCTTCTATGTGTCTGCATGCACACTCTGCAAAGTTTAAGCTTGCTCCTGATGAGACGACAGGGAGTCTCCTGGGGGTTCTTCTCCCAGACCTGGTTTAGGCAGCTCCTGGACAGTGTAGTGGGGTGGAAGTCCCAAAGGTGCTCGATTGCATTCAGGTCTGGGTACATTCAATAGCATCAGGAAATGTTGACACCACCCAGCCTCATAAGGCATCAAAAGGAACCCAGGGCCAACTGCACCCGCATATTTGTGTTTAAAGAGCTCAGTTCGGCACATCAGCAGTCAAGGAACCTCTAACTAGCAAGCAGAGATCTGTGACGTACCAAAATCAAAACAAATAACCAAAATGAGGGAATTCAATGGTCAATTACTTCTACGGGCCAACCTAGTCAGCTCTGATTACTGATTCTGCTTGCTGTCCTACATTTAAATACATATCTGTCGTATTTAAGATGAGTGTGACCTCTTCAGCATTCACACACATTCTGACAGCAAATAATCAATTAACAATGGTGTTAATTGGAAGGATTGTTAATTAATTGGAGAAAATTTGGAGGGAAAGGAAAAGGGAAATGTAATTATCGGGTTATCACACTCAATCCATAGCCCGTTTTATACTGAGCGTCATTACAGTATATACCTGACTTCATTGTGGCTTCAAGTATACAAACCTGCTAATAATTAATGCAGATTTGTATTTTTCTTAGTATTCTTGTCAGCTGTCATGTTCCTCTGCCCTGTAATAACCTGTGTGTGTGTGTGTGCGTGTGTGTGTTGCAGCTTCCTCGGTGTGCCCCCTGGCAGAGGCAGTTGCCCATTAACTGGCCCTCTGCCCTTTGACCTCATCTATACAGACTACCATGGCCTGCAGCAGATGAAACAACACATGGGGCTCTCACTCAAGAAACACAAGTTAGTAGTGGTGTGCCTTTTTATGTTTGGTGTGTGTGTGTTTTGGAGAAAATAGTGTGTAACCCAGCAATACGTAGTTTTTCAATAACATGATTGTCATTGTGTCTCTTGCAATTTTGTACCCATGAAGCCTACCACAGTGTGTAAGTGCCTTAAGTCATCCGTTGCGCCATTGTGGTCAACATAGCTAAAAGACAGAAGATGATGTGCCTGCAAAAAACAGTAACATTAAGATTACTAAAATGTGTAGGTGTCTGCCTGTGTGAGTGTGGATGCTTGGGTGTGCCTAACCGCTTTTGGCATCCCCACAGCGGTGGAACATCTTGGAAAGTAGGCCACTACAGTCATGAGACCATGGGAACAAAAACATAGAATATACAAAACAAGGATTGAAAGTGTCACTGTGGAAATTACAATTTTATCCCCCCCCTCCCCACACACCAGTCTGGCCCATTTCCTTTCCTTTGCAGCCTTTCCTGCTCCCGCTAAAGCTGTGCCCATCACTTGTATTCAGTAGTAGAACATGACAGTTAACTTTGATTTGAAATGCATTAGATTACATGTGATGTGACTGCAGGCCAAATGCAAAGAGAACAGACAGAGAATATGCAAATAAACCTGAAGGTGTGTGCACAGATGAGCAGAGAGAGAAAAGGCAAAAAAGAGTCCTCAGCTGGGACATATCTGGAAGCAAACAACACTGAGCACAGAAAGCCGTGACATGTATTTTTTAAATCCAATTATAAGCATTACAGGAGGAGCTTTTACCACCCTCAAAAAAACTTTGTTTCACACACACATAGACCTATAGTAGCATTTCACCCAGACTATATGTCAACACGCAGCAGTCTGCCTCTAATTGCTTGCTGAGGCCAGCAGTCTTCTGTTGCTGTTTAGAGTCTTGATTTGTGCTTTCTCTAACATCATGTGACAATTAGTGCTTATAAGGGGAGGATGTGCACCACTTGTCTCAAATACATAAAGATGGGTGCCCAGCTGAAAGAATGCATTAGAAGCCATGAAGCTCCTTCTGTCTTGAGCGTGTAACATACGGTTGTCCTTTAGCATCAATCTATAAAACAGTACCGGTGTCTTCCCCCTGGTTAACATTTACTGAGAACACATTTGTACCTAACTGCTTTGTCGCTTTCTGTGTCTTTATCCGTGTTTTTATGTATCCATCTGCCTCCTTTGCATTCTGTCTGTTTCTCTGTCTGCCGGCCTCATCTTGATGTATTTTTTGTTTCTGTCCTGTCTCCTTGCCTGTTTTTGCCTATTAGCTCGCTTGAATTTATGTTTTTAGTGCAAAACGTGACCATTTGTTAAAGGTCTGTTTGGCAGTAGCCATCCCAAGTCTTCCTCATCAATATCTGGAGCAGTTCAGTTAAGCCTTGTGGAGCCGAGAAGCATCACTAATCAAGTGTTCTGGGGTTTGGAGCCTTCCAGCTCCTTGTAATTACTCTTCTACTGTTCTCCTATAACAATCATCATCGATACATTACATTGTTGTGTCCTGACTTAGTGGCCCCGTGCCCGAATTAAGGCTTGGCATCTGGGAACACTGTGGGGTAGATGTGATTAATTCATTTCTATCAGTTGCTATGATTTCATTCTTTATCAAACTGGCATTTGCAAATTTGTTTGGCTCCATGGTGGGTTATTTTGTAGTCATACTCAACAAATGAAACAGAGACTTGCTGTGTAACTGTGTTAGTTACCAAAACATTACAGTCAACCAGTGATGATGTCATAGACGGGCGATGGAGCTGGGGGTACTGATGTGTGTACATACATGTATGTGTGTGTATATTTAATATATCATAGATGCTAAAAGACTCCTGGTACCGTCTGTAGCAATTAAATGGAAATATCCTTAACTTTACCATCAAAATGTCGAAACTGCCATTGCTTTCTTCTCCCTCCTCATTTCTGCGTAGTAATGTGGCGGGCGTGGCAAAGTCTTGCGCTAACTATTGCATCGCTTTAGTCAACTGGTATGTTTGTAGATGTTTTCGGTTCTAAACACAGATGGAGAATGAAATTAGAAAAGTCCTATTCCAATCTTTGCGTGCAGCAGTATCTGAGTTGTTTTAAACAATCTAAGACCAGTTGTGGGGTGAGGGCATGACAGAAAGTAACTGAGAAGCACTGAATTATCCCCACACCCTGATCCCTGGTAAGATATTTCACTCAATGTCTTTCCTGTCATTCCTTTCATCTATGTTGCACACTCCTCCTCCCTCCGTCTTGATCATTGATCTATGGCAAGTAGCATTTCCACTTTCTGACAGGGCATATGTGATATATGTGATCAGAGATACCTGATAGAATTTGTCTTCCTTTGTTATTAATAATTCACTTTGAGCTTTCTGTGACTCAAACATGCAGCCGTCCTTTTGTAGTGTGATACCTACATATAAATAAGACATAAGCAGTGACCATTATTTTATATTTTCTGGTTGAAAAGGTCCACCTCAGTTGAGTTTGTGTAATAAAACCGTTAAAACATCTGTGTACACTTAATTTCATCCCTTATTTTCAGGTAAATGTCCAATTACAATTCAGTAATGCATAACGTTTTTTTTTCCCCTCAACTATTGGTTTAATCCTATAAAAGTGTCATCACAGTGGGGGCAATGGCACCAGTGTCTCCACGCCAGCAGCCTCGATTGACCATAAAACATAATAGTAAGAGAAGAAAAGTGTATTTGTGGTAGGTGTGTGGCTGATGGACTGATAAATCTACTGGCCTTGTCAGAGTACTATTGAAGATGGTTCAGAAATGAGATAGGCTCACCTCAAAGTCAATCTATGGCAGGATTTATGCTGCCTGTCTACAGTAAATGCCCATTTCTCATACACAGTAGTGTTCAAAATAATAGCAGTCCAATTTGATTAACCAGATTAATTGAAACATGGAAAGCAAGTTACCGGTAGGTGCAGTAGATTCTTAGAAAACAAACAAGACCCAGCATTCATGTTATGCACGCTCTTAAGGCTTTGCAATTGGGCAATTAGATGAAAGGGTTGTGTTTAAAAAACAGAAGTTTATGCCATTGACTTTACAAACTCAAAACTATTTTGTACAAATGTTTTTGTTTGTACGATTTTGCAGTCGTGTGAATCACTAAACAGTGTTCAAAACACAGATTTTTATATCTGTGTGGAATGGAGTCAACCAACTTCTACAATTTGTTAACCTTTTGCTTCAGAAACAGCATTTTTGCTGTCACCCCACAAGTTCTTGATTCTCTTAAGGTCTGGGGATTGGGCTGGCCACCCCATAACATTAATTTTGTTGGTTTGGAACCAAGATTTTTTTCATTTACTAGTGTGTTTGGGGTCTTGTTGAAACACCCATTTCAAGGGCATGTCCTTTTCAGCATAAGGCAACATGACCTCTTCAGGTATTTTTACATATGCAAACTGATCCATGATCCCTGGTATGAGATAAATAGGCCCAACACCATAGTAGGAGAAACATGCCCATACCATGCCAAATTGCACAGCCTTAAGAACGTGCAATCATGAATGCTGGGTCTTGTTTGTTTTCTGAGAATCTACTGCACCTACTGGTAACTTGTTTGCCATGTAGCAATAAAAAGACTGTACAGTATGATCTGTGGTTTTTAATGTATCACATTTAGTTTATATTTGATGGTATATGCTGTCACTGTAGTTTGGATTTAAAGCCTAAAACAATTTGCAAAATGAGGGCTTGAACGCTACCTTTAGCCCTTCTTTGTCCTCCTTTGCTCACAAACAGGCAAGACAAGGGCACAGTATGTTTGTGTGCATGTGTGTGTGTTGAGAATGTGTGTGTGCCAATGTTGTATAAACATATTTTATTTCTCTTCCAACAACTCCTACCAATGTTGTTGTGATGTATCACCTGCACTTAGTTTGCTCGGCTTGTCGACATTCATTGTACATATTTGTAGGCTTTGTGTGCAAGTTGTGTGGAATTTGTGTTTTCTGTTCTGTACCTTGACCTCTTTTTGTAAATAGGGGAAATTGTAGGTTTTTTAAGTTTGGTTTTTTTTTATTAAGTGGCCGTGCTCTGTCATTACAGATGTCACATCCGAGTGATTGACACATTTGGGACAGAGCCAGCTTACAATCATGAGGAGTATGCCACTCTTCATGGCTACCGGACCAACTGGGGCTACTGGAACTTGAACGCCCGGCAGTACATGACCATGTTCCGTAAGAGTCTTTATGTGGTTTTATCAAACAACTTGTTATATAGAGACATTACTGTGGAACCTCTAAAATTGGATATCGGCTGTCCTCGTGACTGTACAATTTTGAATGTAACCATCATTTTTATAACATAAAGTTGTCCAAAACTTTGGTTTTCACAGCTAAATGTGAAGTCATGCAAGACCAGGGGCTCATTTAAGTGAGCATGAACTTTGACTAATTGTGGCTTTTTTGCAACGATCACTCTAAAAGAAGAAAAAGGGGTGTTAATAAACAAATATGAAAAGTTACCAGTGGTTAGGTTACTTTTGAGTCCTGTGGGGGTAAAATGGGTGTTTGACCAGCATCCCTGAACCCCACCTCCTAGTAGTTCATGTTTAATGAATGAATCCAAACATTTTCACTGTGTCTAAATCTAATCTGCAGCTGGCAGCAAATTTCTGTCAATTGTATGTAATTATATCTAACACATCTGATAAAATGAGACTTTTATTCCATCCATCCATTTTCTATACCGCTTATCCTCATTAGGGAACGGGGTATGCTGGACCCTATCCCAGGTGGCTTTGGGCGAGAGGCGGGGCACACCCTGGACTGGTCGCCAGTCAATCGCAGGGCAGATATAGACAAACAAACAAGCATTCACACTGTAATGGACAATTTAGAGTCGCCAATTTACCTAACATGCATGTTTTTGGAATGTGGGAGGAAAAAAAGAGTACCCAGAGAAAACCCACGCACGCACGGGGAGAAAATGCAAACTCCACACAGAGATGCCCAACGGAGATTCGAACCCTGAACCTCCTGTTTTATTCCATTGTGAAGAATTCTTTATCCGGTAGTAACTTATTTTTTAGTGACCCAAATCCTAAAACAGGGTTTTGACTCATTAAATGTGCTCTTTTAATGTTTTTGCATCACAGCGAGTTGTGTCTGTATTCTACACAAACAGATTTTATGTTGTTGGGGTTTTTTTTTTTACATATTGGTTCATGTGTGCTTGTTGTGACTCACTGAAATATTAGCGACATTACATTGTGCTGGTCTCACATTCAATTCGAAATGCCATCAAAGGCAGCCATCTGTAGCAGTGGCATTATAGCGTCAATGTCTACTGTAGGTGCCAATGTTTTACTTTGAGTACCTGCCGACAGCGACTAAACCGACGCACTTTAGTACAGTGATTATCCATAGCTGGCAGCCCCTGGCTCTCAGACTGTGACTATTTATAATACTTAGACATGAAACTATAGGATGGAATTAACAGTGAAAGAAAGTAAACCAGTGTGAAGTATACTTTCCTCCTTTTGCAGCTCACTCATAGAACCATTGTCTTTCTCTCCTCCCTTGTGTCTTACAACCTTGTTCCACCCCCAAAAAACCCACATTTAGCTCACACGCCAGACAACTCCTTCATGGGCTTTGTGGCGGAGGAGCTGAACGACACAGAGAAGAAGAGCATCCAGCAGAGCAAAGTCAACAACATGGCAGTGGTGTATGGAAAGGAAGCCAGCATGTGGAAGGTACAAACACAAAAACCGTCAGTCAGCAATTGATGCCCCACAACCACATGCTTTCATTTGGTTGCTCTTTGTGTCTCGCAGAAAATGACAAACACAAACCACAACTGTCAGGGACAATTTCTCTGTTATTGTATTGTTTGCCGCGCTTTAGAGGGAACACCAACAAAGTAAAGAGATATGCTTTATAGCAAGGGTTCTTTTGCTTCTCCTGCCCACTTACAAACATAAGTCACACAATGAAACAACTTTGATATAATATGAAATTTATATATTATGTGTACATCAGTCTTATTTTTCAATGTCACACATAGGTTACTAATTTAATGCAGAGATGGTTTCAGAGGTGTAAGATTTGTTTACTGTTTGGTGAAAAGGATGACAAGCTGTGGTAAGATGTGGTGAACTGATCTTTATGCTCTTTTGCTATGCTTTGGTTTGCAACAACATGGAAATAATCAGTACAATGCAACTAATGTTACATGTAAATGTAATTTTAACTAATTATAAAAACAAAGCCAAAAAACATACATAAATCAATAGGAATCTTAATTCAATATGAGGCTTATTGCTCAGCCAAATAGACTTTTGAGCATATATAGCATGAGATTATGCACTAAGCAAAATGCACCTATGCACAGTATTAAAGGGTCACTCTCATGATATTCATTTGCTTAAATACGTTATGTATTGTAATGTTATTTGTAGTTGTGTTATACGTTGTTCATTTTTTGAAAGCAAATGGTAAAATGACATTGATAGTCATTTAAAGTTATTGTTGCATCAAAGAGTCATTTCCAGAAGTGGTGTCTTTTTATTGGCTTATTAAGTGATCGTTATAGCCTGATGCCTCATGTTTTGATACTGGTCGAGGCCCCGTCTACATATTCCTGTGAAATGTATCATGATATAACATGTATAATGCTTTGCAGCCTTGTCTTTATGGTATAATAGTGTTTACAATAATGTAAACAAGACATGACCTTCTCTAGTCCAGGGCTCTCAAACTCAATTTAGCTTGGGGCCGTATGAGGCGGAGTCTGGCTGAGGTTGGGCCGCAGCCTCAGTACACATGCATGCACGCACAATTTATTATCTTTTTTTTTTTATCCAATCTTCTCAAACTTTAACAGAAAATAAGTTAGACAAGGACACTGGTGTAACACATTGTGTGCAAAACTACTACTACAATTATCAATCAACAAATAAACACAAAATAAAAGGAACAAGGAGCCTGGTGTAAACAAGTTTATAACTTTCCTCGGATACAGTCCTTCTCTGGTAGTCAATTTGTATGGAACAAACTGTACTCTTAACTGTTTAGCTGTTTTCTCTACAAAACTACTAATAAAACAATCAAGCAATCAACAAATACTTAAACAAATTGAGAACTAATAACTATTTGAATCAGTAACACATATGTTTTCAGTTACATTTTACACTTCTTTACCCTCAGTCAATGTTTTTTTTCTGAAAATGGTTTCTCATGCCTACTTTTTATTTTGTATTTTAATTCACTCAGCCTACCTGGGAAAGTCTACTCCAGGGTGCTGGAGAGAAGGGTACGGCCGTTAGTCGATCCTTGGTTACAGGAGTTGCAATGTGGTTTTTGTCCCGGTCGCGGAACACTGGACCAGCTCTACACTCTTGGAAGGGTACTGGCGGGTATGTGGGAGTTTGCCCAACTGGTCTACATGTGCTGTGTAGACTTGGAAAAGGCATTCGACCGTGTCTCTCGTATGTCCTGTGGGGGGTGCTGAGGGAGTACGGGATTGGTGGCCCGCTACTACGTGCCATTCGGTCCTTGTTCCAATCGAAGCAGGAGCCTGGTTCAAGGCATTGAGGGAGTTCAGCTTGGTGACCATAGGATCTCGTCTCTGCTATTTGCAGACGATGTGGTCCTTATGGCCTCATCAGGCTGTGACCTTCAGCGTTTACTGGAGCGGTTTGCAGCTGAGTGTGAAGCTTCTGGAATGAGACTCAGCACCTCTAAATCCGAGGCCATGGTTCTCAGTCGGAAACGGGTGGACTGTACCCTCCGGGTTGGGAGTGAGATTCTGCCTCAGGTGGAGGAGTTCAAGTATCTCGGGGTCTTGTTCACGAGTGAGGGACGGTTGGAGCGTGAGGTCAACAGACGGATCGGTGCAGCGTCAGCAGTAATGCGGTCACTGTACCGAACCGTTGTGGTGAAGAGAGAGCTGAGCTGGAAGGCAAAGCTCTCTGTTTACCGATCAGTCTACGTTCCCACCCTCACCTATGGTCATGTGTTATGGGTCATGACGGAAAGAAAGAGATCGCGGATACAAGCGGCGGAAATGAGTTTCCTCCGTAGGGTGACTGGACTCACCCTAAGAAATAGGGTGAGGAGCTCGGCCTTCCGGGAGGAGCTCAGAGTAGAGCCGCTGCTCCTTCACATCAAGAGGAGGCAGTTGAGGTGGCTCAGGCATCTCGTCCGGATGCCTCCCGGGCGCCTCCCTGGTGAGGTGTTTCGGGCATGCCCAGCCGGGTGAAGGCCCCAGGGAAGACCTAGGACACGCTGGAGGGACTATGTCTCATAGCTGGCCTGGGAATGCTTTGGTGTCTTCCCGGTGGAACTGGATAAGGTCGCCGGAGACTGGGAAGTCCGGACTTCCCTACTGAGACTACTGCTCCCGGGACCCGGACCCGGATAAGCGGAGGAAAATGGAATGGAATGGAATTCACTTGGCGTGTCGTGTTTAGCCCAGAGAACGTTGCACCCCTTTACATGGCCCTGACATAAATTCCAAAAAAAAAAAAGCAAGGAATCCATCAATGCGATCTGCATTGTGAACCAGACCAGATCCACATGAGGGTACGCCACAACCAAACGAAACTCGCCATGCGCTGCAACATCTATCTACTGTCACACCATCCAAGCGCCTTTTTTTCCATGTAACATGGGAACATGGGAATGGGGGGCCACGACGTATAATGTCACGCTGGGTAGCAATTTGGGACGAATGTCCGCGCTTACCCAAGCCGGCACAGAAGAAAAACATCATTGGCAACGCTGTGTTAACTTTTACTCATTGAAAAAGGTTTCTCTGCTTGCATCAAGCCCAGTTGTTGTCACACCCCTGAGAGTGTTACACCCCACTGTGATTGGTTGGTTCGTCAGCCCCACACCCAACATTCATATTGTAGCGTTTTTGTGAGCACTGCTTCCCAGTGTCCTTTGCGGGATTGTCTTATAAATGTTTGTTCATGACACCCTGAATGAGACGGTCATGTTGACTATTGTCATCCCGCGATTCCACTTCTTCAATCTTATTAATAAATAAATAAATATTTACATAAAAACCATAAATAAATACTTGCCTTTTTTTCATTTCCTTGTGAGGGCTGCAATTAACATTAAATTTTCATTTAAAAAAATAAAATAAAATAAAAAAAAACATTAAATTTTCAGATAATGAGTGAGCCACAAAATATCGTTTCGCAGGCCGCAAATGGCCCGCAGACCACAAGTTTAAGACCCCTGCTCTAGCCTGTTCTTGTCTTTTATTTTTCTCCTGTGTAGCAGCAGGTACTGCAGCAGGAATGTACTTACATATGAAAAATTGGGGGCTTTCTAACATAGTCAGTATGTCTATTAAACAAACAAATGACAGCTCAAAAAAGACACTAATCAGTCACATCACCACCTAAGAAGACCAACACACAATATACTGTTAATATTCAAGATTTAAAACAATTTCAATACACCTCATCATCAAACTTATTTGTTGATCTAATGCACACAGAATAATGAACGATTTCATGCTGTCACCTTTCTTCTGCACTGCACTACTTACCTGCCGTGGCTGTTCACATGAGGCGTTTGAGTGCGTTACGTAAACATCAGCGTAATGTAGTCAAACGGTTTTTAAGTTGTATTCACATACCCCCTACAGCAATCTGCATACCCCTAGGGCTCAGCCTAGCCCACTTTGGGAACCTAGGTTGTGAAGTAATGGTAAATTTTATGGTAGGGGGTATGTCACACATGCACTTCATCTTTTGTGTGAAAGTCACTTCAATTTTTAGAGAAGCATTTTCTTAATATACACACATCAAACTGAACAATGTCATTTAATGTCCCTTTCTCACGTTGCATCTGTCTTTTTCCATACAAGCTTCAGGTAAGACACTGTTTTTAGTTTGTTTCTGTTGTTTTATAAGTGATGCATGATTTGTATATTGGTGCTAAATGTGCATTATCTCTGAAAATAAATACTTTAAATAAATGTTTTTTGTATGTACCTTGCTAGAGACATATTTAATTATGGTCCTAATTATTGGCCTTAGCCACCCTAAAAAATATATGGCCAAATATATATATAATATATAATATTAATTAGTAGCATGCTATGTTTTTCAATTGCATGTTTGCATGATTGTGGTGTGAATTTAGTTTCATCATATACAATTTGCTAGATGGTACAGTCCAGTATAATTAAATATTTAACTGTTACCCCCTCCGCTAATTCACATTGCCTGCTGTTATTACTACTAGTACCCTACTGTCCACTAAGTAGTATTTATAAAAATCTCTGGGTGGCGTGGGAAAATGCCCACAGAAAAAGTAATCAATAACTTCTGCTTCCATTTGTAGAGCAGGAGGATTAACAGGGTGAGGGGGTCATAGTGCAGGTGCAGAGATACAGTGGTTATCTTAGCAGCAGTCATTAGTGCATACTGGACTAGCTTTGTGGCTTATTCACAGGATTCGACCTACTTTATCTTTTTCAGCTTTGACTTTCAAAACATAGCCACTCCTCTTTCAAGCAGACTGTAGTCATAAAGTCGTAGAACCGTAAACAAGGACCACAGGACATAGTTCTGTGCAAGTGAAAGGTACTATTAGGCAGGTCAGCGAGGTTGCACTTTTAGGTTTTGTCCTTGTCCTAAATAGCACGCTTTTGCCATACATCTAGCGATACACACAAGCGGACACACAAGGTTCTCATTTGACATTTAGGTCAGTTTTATACAGAATTGTTTCTATTCATACAAATATTTACAAAAAGGAACGTGGACCATTAAGAAATCTAAAAAAAATAAGTTTAGGTTTTTTTTTTTTTTTTTTTTTTTACAGTATGTTTTGGTAGATGTCTCTTTGTGGTCTGAATGCGGGATGTTTGTATTCAAGCAGACTTGCTTTCTTGCTATTAAATGAGTAAGTTTGTCCAAACTGGTACTTGCGGTAACTGTATTTATCAAAAAGTCTGCTTCGATAACTTGACTGCACATTTGAATTCAGAGTAAACAATCATCTGGGGAACAAATCTTTGCTCTCCTTCAATAAACCTGCCAGTGTGCACTTTTTATTTTCATTTTATATAAACTAGGGGTGTAATGATTCTTTTAAATAACAATTCAGTTCGTGCCAATTCAATTCAAGGATGATATTGGTTCGTTTAGAACGATAGGATCCATAACGATGCAGTAACTTTAAATCAATTCAAGAACCGTTTAGCCAAAAGTGAAAGAAATACCTGGTTATTGGACAGTGCACATGACAATTCCTAGATTTCTGTTTTTTAGGGGAATCAGGTAGATCTTAATTATGGGTATAATCAACAACAACAATAAAGGCAAATCCATCCACATTTTGTTTGAATAAAGTGCAACCAACACTTGAATTAGCAAATATTGAATTAACAGGTTGAATTAAATCAAGTCCGTGATTAATTCGATCTGATAAAGCAGGACGACCTTTAGTTTGATACCTCATTCACTTTTCTTACCCCAAGTATTAAAGAAGTTGGAACAAATTTCATAGCTGAAAATACTGCCTTTGATTCCCATTGCTTTAACTTTGAGTAAAGAAAAAGTTTGCGATCGAGCCACGGACCTTCACAAGTACACCATACCGCAAAATATATAATCACTTTTATATAACATATACTTACCACAGTCTGGTAGAAAATCTATAGCAGCTTCTTGCCTTCTGAAGAAGTACAGACGACTCTGTCCTTTACTATACGGAGCATCCATGTTGGCAGTCCAGTCCAGTTTATCATCCAGATGCACTCCCAGGTATTTGTAGGTGTGAAACTACTAGTTTTTTTTATTGTTAAAAAAAAAACACACTCATCCATCTAAAGCCTGCTGTGCTTAAATTCAATGGTTTATTTTCTAATATCGATTACCTTATAAACGATGTTAGATCAATATATGTGGTCTGGAATGGCAATTTGGTGAACACAGATTGATGTAGTTGGATGACAGGAATACAAATCGACACATCAATGTAGTGGATTAATTGTTACACCCCTAATGTAAACACAGATTGCCGATTAAATACTTAAATATAAATATACATACATAAATACACATTCTGAAGAATTAATTTTACTCTTTTATATCTTTATATTTTTGATCTGCTCGCTCTCCCGAAGCCACCTTAGTTTTGTCTTCGTTCATCACATTAGGGTAAAGAAAATTTCCTGAAGATTCTCCACAAGTACATGGAGGTCCATGGTACAGTGTATTATGAGACCCAGAGACCTCCTGAGGTCCCGGCCTTTGTGAAGAACCACGGTTTGCTGGCCCAGCATGAGCTACAGCACCTGCTACGCAGAGCAAAGGTACACAAGGAAAATGTTGTAATGAGATGGAATTATGAGTGGAATAATTTTCATTTTCATCACTTAATTCATGTTTGGAGAGAAATAAAACATATTTAATTAAATTCCAATGAAAAGAAAATATTAAAATAACAATCTTAACACTTTCAACATGTTTTCTTTTTGTGTTGTTTCACCTGCAGCTATTCATCGGCTTTGGCTTTCCTTATGAAGGGCCCGCACCTCTGGAAGCAATAGCCAACGGATGTGTCTTCTTGCAGCCAAAGTTTAACCCACCTCACAGCTCACTCAATCATGAGTTTTTTAAAGGAAAGCCAACATCAAGAGAGGTAAAGCCATCACTCACTGATTACAACTGCAGTATACTTACACTAGGTGACAGCTGTATTTCCTCATGTAATAGCCATGGGGCAAAGTCTATGCACATGCATGCAATAGCACTCCTTTTGAATGAAATAGCCGCGCCTCCATGGAGGACTCCGCCCACTCCGCGTCCGAGGCAGCGTTCCCCGGCTTCGGCAGCCCAGAAGCTGCCGATAGCCACACCTCGCTGCAGGACTCCGCCCACTCCACGTCAGAGGCAGCTTTCTTTGGCTTTGGCAGCTCAGCAGCTGCCGTTAGCCGCGCCTCGCTGCAGAACGCCACCCACTCATTATCCTCGGCAGCCTTCGCCGATTTCGGCAGCCCAGATGCTGCCGGTCGCCGCTCCCCGCTGCAGGATTCCGCCGATCGCCCGCCGGCGGGAACAGCCACTCCTGTGGTGCCTCCCAGGGCGTCGGTTCCGGTTCCTCCTGTGGCGCCTCCCAAGGCGTCGGCTCCAGTGCCTCCTGTGGCGCCTCCCAGGGCGTCGGCTCCAGTGCCTCCTGTGGCGCATCCCACGGCGCAGTGCGTTCCAGTCGCGCCTCCCACGGCGCAGTGCGTTCCAGTGCTTCCAGCAACGCCCAAGGTTCCGGTCCTGCCTAAGCGTCTCCGTCCTGGCCGACCCCCGGAGGGGTCTCGCCGGTCTCGCCTGCGTCTCCGTCCCGGCCGACTCCCGGAGGGGTCTCGCCGGCCTCGCCTTCGTCTCCGTCCCGGCCGACCCCCGGAGGGGTCTTGCCGGCCTCGCCTGCGTATCTGTCCCGGCCGACCCCCGGAGGGGTCTCGCCGGCCTCGCCTTCGCCTGCGTCCCGGGTGACCCCCGGAAGGGTCTCGCCGGCCTCGCCTTCGCCTCCGTCCCGGCCGACCCCCAGAAGGGTCTCGCCGGCCTCGCCTTCGTCTCCGTCCCGGCCGACCCCCGGAGGGGTCTCGCCGGCCTCGCCTTCGTCGCCGTCCCGGCCAACCCCCGGAAGGATCTCGCCGGCGGCCCACCACCAGTCCTCCCACCGCCCTTCCCGTCTGCTGCTGACTTTTGGACTTCATAGGACGTCTGGAATCCGTCCTTAAGGGGGGGGTACTGTCACGATCCGGGTGTTGTTCCCGTGACAGTTTTTGGTTTTTGTTCAAGTGGGTTTTTCCTGTGTTATTTTCTTAGGTTCATGTTTTTTCTCTGTTAATTACAAGCACCTGTTCCTTGTTTAGGCGCCCCGCTATTTATGTTCAGGTGTGTGTGTCAGTCTTTTGCCGGGTCATTGTCGTGTGTGCTTTGCTTTCCCTTGGACCTGTTTTTGTTCCTGCCACTGCCTCGCAGCTTTATGATTAAAAGAATCTTTTTCCCACACTTACCTGCCTGTCGTCCTGCTCGCTTCATCCCCGGGGTCGTTTCACCATGCCGCGCCGAGCAAAGCGTAACAAACACTTTTGTTTGAGAAAATGCAGTATATCATGTATTTATGGTACTAGTCATTAATGTAACATATACCACATTCCCACACTATACTAGCGTACCTTGTTTGTATATTTTATTATACACTGGTATAAATCATACAAGATAGATAAGATAAATAATGAATTACACTTGTTATGCGCTTTATTTATGACTGAGGTCATCATTATTCATTCACAATGGTAAGCCACTATGTAGCCACAGCTGCCCTGGGGAAGACTGACGGAAAGTGAGGCTGCCAGTGTGCGGCATCAAACCCTCCGACCACCACTGGCACTTACATACACACCACTTTCATACTAGGCAATGTGGGTGAAGTGCCTTGCCCAAGGGCACAAGGAAAGTTTACGTCCTCCCACTGTGGCACCTGGTGTTCTTCTGAGGTTTACCATCCAAGTACTCACCAGGCCCTGCACTGCTTAGCTTCTGAGATATGACGGGATCAGGCTTTGACAGGCAGGTTTGGCCCATCCATCCATCCATTTTCTGCCGCTTATCCGAGGTCGGGTTGCGGGGGCAGCAACCTAAGCAGGGAAGCCCAGAGGTCCCTCTCCCCGGCCTCTTCGTCTAGCTCTTCCCAGCGGATGCCGAGGCGTTCCCAGGCCAGCTGAGAGACATAGTCTCTCCAACGTGTCCTGGGTCTTCCCCGAGGCCTCCTACCGGTTGGACGTACCCTGAACACCTCCCCAGGAAAGGCATTCGGGAGGCATCCTAACCAGATGCCCGAGCCATCTCATCTGACTCCTCTCAATGCGGAGGAGCAGGGGTTCTACTCCAAGTCTCTCCCGGATGACAGTGCTTCTCACCCTATCTCTAAAGGAGAGCCAAGCCAGAGAAAACTTATTTTGGCCGCTTGTACCCGCGATTTTGTCCTTTCGGTCACTACCCAAAGCTCATGACCATAGGTGAGGGTAGGAACGTAGATCGAACGGTAAATCGAGAGCTTTGCCTTTTGGCTCAGCTCTCTTTTCACCACGACAGACCGGTGCAGAGTCCGCATCACTGCAGACACTGCACCAATCCGCCTGTCCATCTTGCGTTCCATCCTTCCATCACTCGTGAACAAGACTCCGAGGTATTTAAACTCCTCCACTTGAGGCAGGACCTCATCCCCGAACCGGAGATGGCACTCCACCCTTTCCCGGGCAAAAACCATGGACTCGGACTTGGAGGAGCTGATTCTCATCCCAGCCGCTTCACACTCAGCTGCGAACCGGTCCAGTGAGAGTTGAAGGTCACTGCTCGATGAAGCCAACAGGACCACATCATCTGCAAAAAGCAGAGATCGAATCCTGCGGCCATCAAACTGAAACCCCCCATCGCCCTGGCTGCGCCAAGAAATTCCATTCCATTTTCTTCCGCTTATTCAGGTTCGGGTCGCGGGGGCAGCAGTTTCAGTAGGGAAGTCCAGACTTCCTGTTCTCCGGCGACCTCTTCCAGTTCCACCGGGAGGACACCAAGGCGTTCCCAGGCCAGCTGTGAGACATAGTCCCTCCAGCGTGTCCTAGGTCTTCCCCGGGGCCTTCTCCCGGCTGGGCATGCCCGAAACACCTCACCAGGGAGGCGCCCAGGAGGCATCCGGACTAGATGCCCGAGCCACCTCAACTGGCTCCTCTCGATGTGAAGGAGCAGCGGCTCTACTCTGAGCTCCTCCCGGATGGCCGAGCTCCTCACCCTATCTCTTAGGGTGAGTCCAGCCACCCTACGAAGGAAACTCATTTCCGCCGCTTGTATCCGCGATCTCATTCTTTCGGTCATGACCCATAACTCATGACCATAGGTGAGGGTGGGAACGTAGATCGATCGGTAAACAGAGAGCTTTGCCTTCCGGTTCAGCTCTCTCTTCACCACGATGGTCACTCTTCACCACTCTCTTCACTCTCTCTTCACCACGATACAGCGACCGCATTAATGCGGACGCTGCACCGATCCGTCTGTCGATCTCACGCTCCAACCTTCCCTCACTCGTGAACAAGACCCCGAGATACTTGAACTCCTCCACCTGAGGCAAGACCTCACACCTAGAAATTCTGTCGATGAAAGAATTGAACTGAATCGATGACAAAGGGCAGCCCTGGCGGAGTCCAACCCTCACTGGAAACGGTCCGACTTATTGCCGGCAATGCGAACCGAACTCTGACACCGGTCGTACAGGAAACGCATACCCCATATTCCCGGAGCATTCCCAGAGGAACACGATCGAATGCCTTCTCTAAGTCCACAAAACACATGTAGACTGTTTGGGCAAACTCCCATGCACCCTCAAAGACCCTGCTAAGAGTACAGTGTTGGTCCACAGTTCCACGACCAGGACAAAAACCACACTGCTCCACCTGAATCTGAGATTCGACTATCCGGCGGATTCTCCTCTCCAGAACCCCTGAATAGAACTTACCGGGAAGGCTGAGGTGTGTGATCCCACGATAGTTAGGAAACACCCTCCGGTCCCCCTTCTAGAAAAGGGGGACCACCACCTTGGTCTGCCAGTCTAGGGCCACCGACCCTGACGTCCACGCAATGCTGCAGAGTCGTGTCAACCAAGACACGCCCACAGCATCCAGGCCCTTAAGGAACTCCGGGCCGATTTCATCCACCCCCGGGGCCTTGCCACCAAGGAGCTTTTTGACCACCTCGGTGACCTCAGCCCCAGAGATCGGCGAACCCGACTCAGAGTCCCCAGGCACTGCTTCCATGTTGGACGGCGTGTCGGTGGGATTGAGGAGGTCTTCAAAGTATTCCCTCAACCGGTCCATAACATCTCGAGTCAAGTTCAGCAGGACACCGTCCCCACCATACACGGTGTTGACTGTGCACTGCTTCCCCCGCCCGAGATGGCGGATGGTGGTCCAGAATCTGTTTGAAGCCATCCGGAAGTCGTTTTCCATGGCCTCTCCGAACTCCTCCCATGTCCGTGTTTTTTCCTCAGCGACCGCCAGAGCTGCAGACCGCTTGGCCTTCCGGTACCTGTCAGCTGCCTCCACAGTCCCATGGGCCAAGACGGCCTGATAGGACTCTTTCTTCCGCTTGACGGCATCCCTGACCACTGGTGTCCACCAACAGGTTCTGGGATTACCGCCACGACAGGCACTGACCACCTTACGGCCACAGCTCCGATCGGCCGCATCGACAATGGAGGCACGAAACATCGCCCACTCTGATTCAATGTCCGCTGCCTCCCTCGGAACATGGTCAAAGCTCTCCCGTAATTGGGAGTTGAAACTCCTTCTGACAGGGGACTCTTCCAGGCGTTCCCAGCAGACCCTCACAATGCGTTTGGGTCTGCCAGGTCTGACCGGCATCCTCCCCCACCGTCGGAACCAACTCACCACCAGGTGGTGATCAGTTGACAGCTCCGCCCCTCTCCTCACCCGAGTGTCCAAATCATGTGGTCGCAAGTCCGACGACAGAACCACAAAGTCAATCATCGAACTGCGGCCCAGGGTGTCCTGGTGCCAAGTGCACATGTAGACACCCTTATGCTTGAACATGGTGTTCGTTATAGACAAGCCGTGACAAGCACAGAAGTCCAATAACAAGACACCGCTCTGGTTAAGATCAGGGGGGCCGTTCCTCCCAATCACACCTCTCCAGGTCTCACTGTCGTTGCCAACATGAGCATTGAAGTCACCCAGCAGAACAAGCGAATCCCCCGAGGGAACACTCTCTAGTACTTCCTCTAAGGACTCCAAAAAGGGCGTGTATTCTGAACTGCTGTTTGGCGCATAAGCGCAAACAACAGTCAAGACCCGTCCCCCCACCCGAAGGCGTAGGGAAACTACCCTCTTGTTTACTGGGTTAAACTCCAACGTGCAGGCTCGGAGCCGGGGGGGACAAAGAATTGCCACCCCTGCTACACGCCTCTCATTGCCGGGAACACCAGAGTGGATTCAAATCCAGCCCCTCTTGAGAAGACTGGTTCCAGAGCTCTTATCGTGCGTTGAGGTGAGTCCGATATATTTAGCCGGAATTTCTCCACCTCACGCACCAGCTCAGGCTCCTTCCCCGCCAGAGAGGTGACATTCCACGTACCGACAACTAACTTCTGTAGCCGAGGATCGAACCGCCAAGGCCTCTACCTCCGGCCGCCACCCAACTCTCTTTGCACCCAACCTTTTTGGCCCCTCCCACGAGTGGTGAGCTCATGGGAGGGGGGACCCACGTTACCTTTTTGGGCTGTGCCCGACCGGGCCCCATGGGTGCAGGCCGGCCACCAGACGCTCGCCATCGTGCCCCGCCTCCAGGCCTGGCTCCGAAGGGGGGCCCCGGTGACCCGCGTCTGGGCGAGGGAAAACTAAGTCCAATTGTATTATTCATCATTAGGGTCTTTTGAGCCACTCTTTGTCTGGTCCCTCCCCTAGGACCTGTTTGTCATGAGTGACCCTACCAGGGGCATGACAGCCCCCAACAACTTAGCTCCTAGGATCATTGGGACACGCAAACTCCTCCACCACGATAAGGTGGTGACTCAGGGAGGTG
>QODF01000024.1:4067997-4139121 GCA_024372805.1 Oostethus manadensis
ATATATATATATATATATATATATATATACAGTAGTGTTTGAAATAATATCAGTCTAATGTGACTAACCAGATTAATCACTGTTATTAGTATATTTTTATTGCTACATGGCAAACAAGTTGCCAGTAGCTGCAGTAGATTCTCAGAAAACCAACAAGACCCAGCATTCATAATATGCATGCTCTTTAAGGCTGTGCAGTTGGGCATGATATGGGCATTTTTCTCCTACTATGGTGTTGGGCCTATTTATCACAAAGCAGGGATCATGGATCAGTTTGCAAATGTCACAACACTTGAAGAGGTCATGTTGCTTTATGCTGAAAAGGACATGCCCTTGAAATGGGTGTTTCAACAAGACAATGACCGCAAACACACTAGAAAACCAGCAAAATCTTGGTTCCAAACCAACTAAATTTATGTTATGGAGTGCCCAGTCCAATCCCCGGACCTTAAACTTAGACCTTAGAACTTGTGGGGTGACATCAAAAATGCTGTTTCTGAAGCAAAACCCAGAAATATTCATGAATTGTGGAATGTTGTTAAAAACTCTTGGAGTGGAATAACAGCTGAAAGATGCCACGAGTTGTTTGACTCGATTCCACACAGATGTGAAGCAGTTGGTTTTTTTTTAACTAAATATTAGTTTAGTGATTCACAGGATTGCAAAACAAAAAAGTTTGTATAAAATTGTTTTGAGTCAATGGCAGACACTGCTATTTTTTTGAACACCTCCTTTTCAACTAATGGCCCAATTGAACAGCCTTAAGAGCGTGCATGTCATGAATGCTGGGTCTTGTTTGTTTTCTGAGAATCTACTGCACCTAACGGTAACTTTTATGCCATGTAGCAAAAATATATACTCATAACAGTGCTTAATCTGGTTAGTCTCATTGGCCTGCTATTATTTTGAACATTATTGTATGTGTATGTACACGCCTGGTCAAAGTTTATAGACCAATTAAAAATTATAAATGTAAATTTTACACTGTTGAAATTTAAGGAGGTTCTATGTAGAGCTTCAAAATACTGTGTAAAGAGAAGAAATGGGAGTGAGACAAAAAATGAGTAACCAATTTATTGCAAACAAGCATTAAAGTGAAATAAGCTGTTCATCAAAAAAAGCTTTAAAAAAAGCCTTAAAAGCCAAAATGTTTGCAAAAATGTGAGTTTTCTGTTAGGTATCCCCACTGTCATAATCTCATAATGGCAAAGGCAAAAAAGCGTTCTCTCTTTGAATGGGGTCAGATTGTTGAACTGCATAAGCAAAGCGTCCGTCTCGCAGTGCACCATTGCTGCTTGTTCGGACGCACACAGTAGGAGAGACATTTTAAACTTTTAAAAACATCCTGAGGGATATGGAACAAAAAAGTCGATTGGCTGCCCGTTAAGACACAATCTGCGGGCCAAATGACGGTAGTTTCTGGTGCAGAGTGCAGACCAATAACCATCAGACGGCATTGAGCGAGAGAGGTTTTACAGTATGAACAGAAAATGTTTTCAACGGACTTGTCTCCTTCAACGTCAAAAAACTGCCTTTAGGAATTTACACACGAGCACCAAACATGGCACAATGAAAGGTGGAAGACCTCACTCTTTTGGACCTTTTCGTGTGTTCCCCTGACCTAAATCCATTTAAGAACATTAGGGGATAGATGGAAAGGGAAGCAACATTCCTACTAGCCTCCTGTAAATCCTGGCATCAAGCATGCCCAAACCAATTGATGTGATTAACAAGAATAGTGCAGCTACTAATGACTGAGTCCTTAGTTATTTCTATTCTATTTTATGGGGGTTTCAGGTTTTTGAGCTACGGTCTCAAACTTTGGATCAGCTGATGAACAGCTTATTTCACTCTAACGGTCGTTTGCAATAAACTTTTTTTGTCTCACTCCCATTTCCTTTTATGCTGTACTATCTCCTTAAGTTCTACTTAGAACCTCCTTAAGATCCAACAGTGCAAAATGTCAATTATTGCTATTTTTCAACCAGTCTTAAAATTTTGATCGGTATTACATGTGTTGTAATTGTAATTTATAACTGCAGCCAGGCAAAAGGCCAGGCCTTTTCAGGGGGAAAATGGGCTACAAGACGAAAATTGGAATTTAAACAAACAAGATAATGAGAACATCGAGCAACGGCTTTTTATGTAAAATGTGTGTTGTGTTGTGCAGGTGTCATCCCAGCATCCATATGCAGAGCAGTACATCGGCACCCCTCACGTCATGACGGTGGACTACAACAACTCTATGGAGTTTGATGCCGCCATCAGGGAAATTATGAGCACCAAGGTGCCTTCACCCCACCAAAACCTCTTAGCTTTTGAAGTGTCTTCTTGGGTACTTTAATATACTAAAACTGATCGGGAAAGAAGGTTTATGTTTTGAGAGATGTTACAATGCTAGCCACCTATACTGTCCACTTCTCAAACCAAACTGTGATATTGCGTTGTCATTTCTGCATTCTCACCCTCTCACCATCATTTATTTGCCTTTAAGTTGTCATTCATGTTCAAATCTTCACTTGAGAAACATTTTGTCTGTATTGCCAAACCACTGAGAATCATATGATGGGGCCCTTCATCCAAAACTGACCCTCACACATAATATGTGCACAAAACACACACACACACACGCAAAAATGAGATTGAAGATAGTCTTGAAAAGATGAAATTCCTCATATCAGGAATGTCAGTCCGCTGGGCCCTACCTGAACATTATGGCCATTATCTACAAACTGCACACACACACAATTTATGTTCAGTCAAGCGGGACAAAGCAATCTCTTGCTGTCTGACAAGTCATCATGTTCCAATGTAAATCTTTCTTTGTGTCTATACATCAAATTGACCTGTGTGGTTTTTAAAGTTGCATTAAGTAGATGACCTACATGCTTCATGACTTGCATCACCATCACTTCAGTCTGAAAATGTATACTGTCAATCCTACAATTAGATTATTCAGCCAGTCATTATGCGATTATTGATCTGCAGCTAATACGGCAAATGAAGGATGTTCAGCACGCTCGTCACTGCAGTCTGGCTGTTTTGTTGGCATGCAAATATAGAGCCAGCCAATCAGCTGCGCCGCTTATACTGTGGGGAGCTGGAGTCATATGCTAAAATTATCCATTAATCATGAAGTGATGGCAGAAAAGTGCTTTTAATATGTAACTGAGACAAAAAAAACTGAGTGCTGTGTTTGTGTACCAGGTGGAGCCCTACCTGCCTTATGAGTACACATGCAGGGGCATGCTGGAGCGAGTACACGCTTACATACAACAGCAGGTGAGGTGCTGCACATCTGTTTCATCCATGTAGGAGATATTTTAGGATTTTATTTCATATTTCACGATTTGTGTGTGTGCTCAGCAGCACAGCCACATCTGCTCCCACCTTCTCTTCACAGGGCCCTGAAACACAGGATTTAATGACATTGATGAGTCAGAATGAGTAATGTAAGATGATGGTGATGTATTAGTAACAGCTTGGACACCAACAAGATGATGATTTGTATTTTGAAAGCTTGTTTTGACTTAAGTGTGATTTGCAAACGCTGTTGTATGCCAACAATCCCTTATGTGCAAATAGTACATAGAAAATGCAGTACAACCCACCATCCAAGATGCAGTTTTTGCCACAGCTGCCCTAAGTGAGCATAATTTTTCTATGTTTCTGTTAAGTGTTATTGCATTGGTATGTACATACTTTCTGAAATAATATATTTTATGTTAAAGGACTAATAATAATAATAATTGACATGAAGTTGTAAGACATCCCCATCACCAGTGCAGTACATCAATAGTGACTTTTCCCCCACTTCTTTCCAGGAGCAGAGTTTTTGGTGTTGAAAAAAGTAGTTCTGGCTAGCTGGTGGGGTCACAAAAGTAAAGAATTTTGTGTTCAAAAGAGTAATAGTCTACATTTGCATCACAAAAGCATAACACATTAAAGTTCAAACCAGCGTCATATGGGATGTTGCTGAGGACTTTGGTTTCTGAACCAAAGGGCCCCTCTAGACAAAGTTGTTGGAGGGGTGGTGGTCTTCTTCCTGATAACTGTTGAGGTGCCCTTGAGCGCATATATGTTGTAAAGTGAAGTGCAATTCTCTTTAAACATACAGTAAAAACCAGTGGTGATTGCTCTAAGACTGCAAGTAAAGCTCAGCTTCCCCTAAAATGTACAAAAAAAGTGGTGAAATATGTACTGCTGTGTGTACATTTCTTCGACTGAATATACACTAGAATACCTTCAGCATTTGTTCAGAATTAGCTATCACAGGTAACTGACACAACTTCCTTCTCATTCATCCCTGCAGTGCCACAGCGTTTTTTCACAGTCGGACGCTGAGCGTCTACGTTCTTCGATGGGGAAGCTTAGAGTGGGTTGTTGCACTGCACGAAACTGGATGGTCATTGGGTAAATGCTGGGCTTTGTCCCGCCCATCAGATGCTGAGCGTCTCTGGGGGTCTGGCCCGGACGCTGTGCTTCTGGATGATTATTGGATGAGCAGTGTGTGGCGGAATCCCTTTTTGATTGACAGTGAAATGAGCGAATCAGCAGTCTTGAACACTTCTAACAGAGCATTTTCCAAGTTTTTAATTCCTTTGTTCTGAACTGATCCAGAGACTTTACTGATCCCCAGCGACTCTGTCTTTGGAAAAATGATGAGGATCGGAGGGTAGACATTACATATAAATAAATAAACACATTAATGATGTAGGCCAAAAAAGAGCTTCCCCTCCTTGATTGACCAGCAGCAACCACTGGTATAAATTATAAATATATGAAATAAAAAATCACGTATCCACAAAGCATTTGCCAAATAACGACTGTAATGTTCCCCATCAGGACTTCTGTGCCCCGGAGCCCCTCTTCATCCCCACTAACCTGACCAGACGAGGATCGGGCAGCAGCTTCACAGGACCTTTGTTTGTGCCCTTGCCCAATTCTACAGCTCTGGGCTGGTCTCCCAATGTATCCGCTCCACCTGCCTGGCCGCCTCTTAGCGCCCTGCGGGTACTGGTGTCCCAAGAGGGGGAATCATGTGTGGAGGCTTGCAGAGGCCACAGTTTAATCTGTGAACCTGCTCACTTTGTCTTCATTAACAGCAAGGAGGCACTGCTAAGGTATGTTGGCCTAACACCAAAGTCTATCTTTGAGCAGAAATTGATAGATACGTAATTGTGGTGATGTTAGATTGGCGGTACAACAGTGTTTGCTAGTTAATTCATTGAGCAAAACAAAGTCACTCGCACAATATTACCTTCACACCCATCTTGCAGGTGGCAGAGTCTTTTGAGGTCAAGTACAACCAACCTGGTCATTTTAGCAAGCAGCTCAGCAACAGGGGTGCAACCAGGAATGGATAAAAAATGGATGGATGGATTAAAAAAAAACATCACATTGACCCCACCTGGGTCTTGTTCATGAGCGATGGAAGGATGGAACGTGAGATGGACAGGCGGATTGGTGCAGCGTCTGCAGTGATGCGGACTCTGCACCGGTCTGTTGGGGTGAAAAGAGAGCTGAGCCAAAAGGCAAAGCTCTCGATTTACCGGTCAATCTACGTTCCTACCCTCACCTATGGTCATGAGCTTTGGGTAGTGACCAAAGAACAAGATCGCAGGTACAAGCGGACGAAATGAGTTTTCTCCGCAGGGTGGCTGGGCTTTCCCTTAGAGATAGGGTGAGAAGCACTGTCATCCGGGAGAGATTCGGAGTAGAACCGCTGCTCCTCCGCTTTGAGAGGAGCCAGATGATGTTGCTCGGGCATCTGTTTAGGATGCCTTTCAGACACCTCCCTGGGAAGGTATTCAGGGCACGTCCAACCGGTAGGAGGCCTTGGGGAAGACCCAGGACACGTTGGAGAGACTTTGTCTCTCAGCTGGCCTGGGAATGCCTCGGCATCCGCTGGGAAGAGCTAGACTGCCCCCGCCCCCGCGACCTGACCTCGGATAAGCGGAAGAAAATGGATGGATGGATGAATTATCCTCATTAGGGTTGCGGGTATGCTGGAGCCTATCCCAACTGACTTCGGGCGGGAGGTGGGGTACATCCTGGACTGGTCGCCAGTCAATCGCAGGGCAGACAAACAACCATTCACACTCACATTCATACCTATGGACAATTTAGAGTCATGCATGTTTTTGGAATGTGGGAGGAAACAGGAGTATCCGAAGAAAACCCACGCAAGCACGGGGAGAACATGCAAACTCCACACAGACATGCCCAATGGAGATTCAAACCCTGATCTCCTGACTGTGAGGCCAACATGCTACCCCCTCAATCACCGTGCGGCATGAAAAACATATCTATTTACAATTTATTTTTAGTTCAAAATAGGACAATAAAAAAATAATTTGGATATCTTGGGATCGACACCAGTCCTCTGCTGTACAGATTTTTTTGTATTCCCCCGGTAATAAAGGACATGGTGCGTTCATTTTAAACTCAAAACAGAACACATACTTTTATATATAAAGAGAGAAGACAATTTTGTTTTTCAAGGGACAATTGGTAGTGTTGTTTAGTGTTGTATTTGTGTTGTGTTCAAACTATGACTATTTGGGAAAACATCTCAACTCACATAGCAAAATCACATTTTGGGGCATTTGGAATTGTTGTAACTTTTTGGCTTTACACTGCGCCCATGCTCACAACCATCTGTTTAGGTGAGGGGTCTCAAACTTGCGGTCCGTGAGCCATTTGTTGCCCTTTGGGTCATATTTTGCAGCCTTCAAAAAGACATGAAAAAATAGTGCAAATGCAATAAAAATGTTTATTTTTGATATTTTTCACTTCATAGAGTTGACATGATATGTTTCTGCATAACTTTACTGTTTTTCATACACCTGAACTAAAATCCTGTTTACACTTATGTTGCAGTCTGATTTTTTTGCACCATTTTTGCTGCAAAAACCCCACCCTATTTCCATATCGCTTGTCCTCATTGGTAATTTTTTTATTTCAACCCATCACCGTATTGACATATTTTTGTTATGGTGAGCCACGCATTGCATATTTTACCAATTGTGGGGTACCCTGAGATTGCCAGCCCTACTCCCAATACTTCATGCATCCCAGCCCCACCCAGACCATACCTCCAGCAGCCCCCAAGCAAATTGAGTTTGAGTTTGACCCCTGGTCCAGGTGAAAAACTAAAGTCAAGCGCAACACCCTCACAACAGTTGTCTCTGTAGCTAATTACTAAGAATGGTAATTATTAATTTATCACCAAAATGAGGCAACCATTATCTGTTTTTCGGTCTGGTTACAACAGTTTACACAGCATGCACCAGTACCCTTATGCTACCATGTTGTAGTTGATAGTATTGTTGAATACTTTTTATGGTACATTTAAATTGTACTGCATCAAAAAAAAAAATTGGAGGATTGTCCGGTGGGATATGTTTTGATTGTGTGTATGTATTATTTTGTATTATTTAGTACCGTTTTACACTATAATGATGCATGTGTAGCATGAATGGGTCACTTGTGAGTTACCCTAGTTATCCTAGAATATATTACTCACCACACAGTGCTTGGAGAGACATGTCACAGACATGTCGCAAACATAGAGTGTGTTTTTACAACAGTGATAGACATATAGAGTGCATATTCACATCGGTGAGGAGGTTGCAAGACACAATACATAAGACATAGGAAAGGTAACAAAAGAAAGCGGGGGCTGTGTCAAGAGATTTGTCAGAGAATGAGAAGTGGGCTGTATACTGACAAAAGACTATTATTAAAGTGTGAGGGGGTGCTATACTGGAGAGAGAGAAAAAATCAAGTATGTGAATAATAATAAAGAAAAAAGTGTAAATTAAAATAAAATAAAGTGAAAAAGCACTCAGAGCGCACACCTCCGCCAAGCGTCATAGTTACCCCCTTACTGTGAGTCACACCACAATAATATTCCTACATTTTTTTTTTTTTATCAATCTTGGATATTTTGTGGCCGCACGGTGGCTGAGTGGTTAGCACATTGGCCACACAGCCAGGAGATCTGGAAGACCTGGGTTCAAATCTCCGTTGGGCATCTCTGTGTGGAGTTTGCATGTTCTCCCCGTGCGTGTGTGGGTTTTCTCCGGGTACTCCGGTTTCCTCCCACATTCCAAAAACATGCATGTTAGATTAATTGGAAACTCTAAATTGTCCATAGGTATGAATGTGAGTGTGAATGGTTGTTTGTCTATATGTGCCCTGCGATTGACTGGCGACCAGTCCAGGGTGTACCCCGCCTCTCGCCCAAAGTCTGCTGGGATAGGCTCCAGCGTCCCCGTGACCCTAATGAGGATAAGCGGTATAGAAAATGGATGGATGGATGGATATTTTGTGGAATTTGTTGGAAACCTGGCCTCTATTTTGTTTCTAAGTGCTCTGACCATTTTTGTGGAGTTACAAGAACAAATCCTGAAAATGGTTCTATCTTCCAATGATCAAGAATTCTTTTTTAAAAATTCCTGGATTCAGACAGTGATCCAGATCACCCTCAAAATGTAATCAGTTCTTCCATATTCCATTTCCGACAATTTCTGAAAATATAATCCAAATCCATTCAGAACTTGACAAGTTATTTTACACACAAACAGATAAATACAGACAAAAACCCAAGCACTGCACTTGCACTTGGCTGAGATAATAAAGATAGGATTAAATTAAACAAAAATATTAATTGAACAATTAAAACTAAATCATAATAATTACAATTCATGTAATGTATCTTTGCTGACCGGTTGAATGAGAGGCACAGATTGTTTGCTATTCAAACCTAGGTGAGTTCAACCCACTGATAGCTGGCAGAACCCGAGCACCTTCAGCACACACCCCCCCCACCCCACAGCCAAGACCAGACAAACCACCACCGATTGCCCCCACCCTAATCCTAATTCTTATTTTGTCCCCTTTGTCATGTTTTCCCTGCATTTCTGTGTTGTGTCGGGTAAGAATTGCGACTACCCTATTCTTTCATCTGTGTGTTTTTTTCCATCCCCCTTTGCATGCCTGTGCATATGTCACTTAGCAGTTTGCTCAGAGCAGAGGAGGAATGCCTGGAGGAGCCTCTACCCCACAGTCAAAGTTTTGAGTTGTAGTTTGCGTTTATTGACATGAAAGAAACATTTCTGCAATGTCTGTTCAGAAGTCGCGCTTGGGAGACATACACAAATTTCTTCCTACTTGGTAGACGGTAGTGTTATTTTCTTTAGTTTAGTTACTTTTCTATTACTCTTGATTTTCAAAATGTTGTCTATTACTGCAGGTGTTTGTCGTGTAGATGTAGTTTCAGATTGAATTATATGTTTCATTTGTTTATAACTGAAAAATTATTCTTTCCCAAACCACCCTGTACTTCTGGATGTATGACTTGATTCGAATGCATTCCTTTCAAACAGGTGCTGAAGGTGAATGATTCCATTTTGATGCCAAAATGGAAAATAAAATGCAGAATTGTGCAGTTGAAGTGATTTAGTCAGTTATCAGTGGGAGATGAAGGTTATCATAGTTTTATTGCAGCAATTTGTCCAGTTAGTTGTAGTGGGGGATTTTTCCAGCATCTAGGAGTGTTTTCTTGAGTAATGGGCTGTAATTTAAATGAAAGCGCTCTGACAGCCTGGAGGAAATGCTAATACTCAGTATTTTGTATTTTCTACATGCAGGAGGAGAAAGGATGCTTAGGCTTCGTGGTTCCATTAGTCCTGAGTTAGTGGAAGTAACGTAGATTTTTTTCCTGTTTATTAAGTTATTGGAAAGAGTGGAGAAACTGTTAATAACTGAGAGTAACAGTTTCATGGTTTTGTAAGTGCAATAATAAATCATTGGTATACAAGCTAATGTGATATTACTTTTCAAATTTCCATTTTGGATTCCTTTGATATTATTATTGATCCGCTTTGTTGTTGCAGTTGGTTCAATAAATAATGCAAAGAAGAGAGAAAATGTCCAATCTATGACGTAAGCAAGTATAAATCCATTCTATTGCATTCTATAGATCTATGTTGACATTATATATTGGCAATGAGAACAGGTGAGAGTGTATCTTTCTATGTCTATCTATGATTGTCTATTTGTTTTCTCCAGCAGCTCCAGGTGTGCAAACCAGAAACTTTGTTTCAGATGTTTCCTTCCTGGAGCGCTGTGATAAAAAATGGGGGTGGGCGTGTGTCAGCTCCATGTTTCTTTCCTGACTGTTGTTTCATCCTTCAAATTTTATTTTGTCTGTCTGGGTTTATACAGATGTTCATCTTGAATTCTTGCTCTGTTCGTTGTCCTTGTGTCTGCTTTGTGACACAATTGATATTTTATTTATCTCTTATCTGCCTAACACCTCCTGCAACGTCTTTGTTCCTTCCACTACATCAGTGAATTATCCGTTTTGGGGCCTCATTGTGAAATGTATTTGAAATATGTAATCAGTGGCGTACCAATGAAGGGTTTAGAACAAGAGTGAGCAAACTAACTCGCAAGCCACCTTGGGTTAAAAAAATGTGAGGTAAGGTAATACTGTACATACTCCTGATCAAAATGCTGAGAACAATTGAAAGTTGCAAGAACTTACATTTTGGACTGTTAGATTTTAAGAAGGTTCAAAATAGAGCTTCAAAATGCAAAAAGAAGAACAGAAGTGTGACCAAAACATTTTTAAATAAGCAATTATTGCATACAAAAAACTGAAATGTCCTGTTCATCAGCTGATCAGCTGTTGAAGCCAAAAATATTGGCAAATATGTGGCTTCAATGCCATTTTCTGTATGTCAGGTATTCACTGTCATGAGCTCTTGGCAGCAAAGGCAAATAAGTCTTTTCCATTGCTGCCGGATTGATGAGCTGCATAAACAAGGCCTCTCGCAGTGCGTCATTGCTGCCGAGGTACAACGCAGTAAGACAGCCGTTTAAAACTTCTTCAAAGATCCTACGGTTGTGGAACAAAACAGGTCAAGTGATAGACCCAACAAATGTCACCAGCCCTGAACCGTAGGAGCCGACTGGCTGTCCCGCAAGACACGGTGCTATCTTCGGCCGAAATGAAGGTTGTTACTGGTGCTGAGTGCAGCCCAATAACCATTAGACGCCATCTGTGTGAGACGGGTTTTATATTGGGATGCTTCGATCAGGGTTTTATGCTGCCAATACCGATACAGATCATGCATAAGTGACATTGGCCAATACAAATACTGATTAAAAAGATTAGCTGTACATTTTTTAATTTATTCATGATGAGTTCTATTGGCCAGGTCAACTCCAAAGGCGCCGGGCAAATTATTATTTGAGGTAATTATTTAAAAAAATAAACACAGCTTTTGGGTGGGATTTTTTTTGTTGTTTTTTGCCTTTATTTTTGTGAAATGTTTTTTTGTATTATTGGACACAAACCTGAATTTAATTTGATGCATGTTTTGGAGTAATGCAAATACATCAGAAATAAATTGTTCAATAATTCATTTTTTAGTTCAAGATATAATTAACAGAATAAAACAATACAATACAACAATACAATTTGTGGTCATTTGCCATTATATAAAGGCAGAAAGTCTGTATTCACCTAGTACATAAAAAACTATAAAGAATTGAAGCAAATATTCCTGACTCGTTGGAGAGCTACTACTACATGAGTCTGGACACACTACGTATTTAGGTTCATTAAACAAGCACACACAAATAGTGTTTTAAGGACAAGACATTATTACTGTAATGACAACAAGAGAGTAAAATAGTTCATTGACACTTGAAAAGGTTAGCACATACCCCGTGAATGTGATATCCACTATTCTGTTGTTTGCTTTAAAAACAACATGTTACTGTGGTAAAAAGTCTCATTAGGAATCCGAAGACCAAAAGCTGGGCAGATTACTCCAGCTATACAAAGCGTTCAAACAAAGAGTCGAAGCTTACAAAAATGGACAGTTCCAGACAGTGAGTGCCCTTAGTGGACGAGACAAAAGTTAACATTTTGCAAGTTGTGTGTCCGTTACATCTAGCATAAATTTAACCCCGCATTCTAAAAAGAACATCATACCAACCGTAAAATATGGTGGTGGTAGTATGATGGTCTGGGGCTGTTTTGCTGCTTCAGACAGACAAAACTGCATTTTGAAGAATTCAGGAAGGGGGCAAATACCACACCAGTGTATGGTTTTTAGTCAAAAAAGTGAGATACAACCAACAATGTTGCCTTTTACTTTTGTAGCTCTATTGCTTCCACCTTTTGTATTTTGTGTTTCCCCCCCCCAAGGCTGGAGGTACAGTGCGAGGTTCTGGACTACGAGATGAACCACGTTCTACCGGCGTTCTCCGTGGTGCGTCGTGAATGTGGACTTCAACGGGAGCCGCTCCTGTTCAGCTGTGCTGGACAGTCGCCTGAATACAGGCGTCTGTGCCCCTGCAGGGACTTCCGGCGCGGGCAGGTGGCGCTGTGCAGGGACTGCCTCTGACGTGGGAGAGAGTTGACGGTACAAAGGGCGAGGTAATGATGTGTGAGCACTTCGCTGAGCGCATGGGGAAATAGTGATGAAGCACCATGCATGGATTTCTGGAGCGGGCTGGCTTGATCAGCTGCCACGGCTGGTTCAAGCAGCTGCCATGATGGGGTTTCCTATGTGGTTGGCAGCAATGATAACTGGAGTGTAGCCTGCCCCCTGGAGGACACTTGGAGGACACAGCCTTTCATTTTGTCAACCTTTAAGGGGAAGAAGAGCCTGTGGTGTCATTCCTTCAGACATGTGGATGCAGAGGATGCAAGCGCAGTTCAATATCCAATCTCCTCTCAACGCATGCACAAAAGGGAAGATGGACAAGTGGGTTATCACCCGAGCTCTTCCTACCCCTCCCTCTTTCACTCATTTATCGGCAGAGACATTTATCAGACTGAGCTCCGAGTTGGAGGCGGCATCGGTCAAAGCAATCATCTGTGGTCACAAAAGGCAAGAAGGAAGAGCACAGATAAAGGCTGCTAAATTATTTTTCCATGAATAAGCTCTCAGACCGAGTGGATTTTTGAAAGTCCTCTGGCCTTTGTGATCATAAAATAAAAAAAATCAAAGTATCATGGTGTTTTTATTGTTTGGGGTTTTCGCCAAGATCCTTCTGAACTTTGAAGAATACGATGGTTTAACAAAAACCTGCCAGCATCCTTATTCAAGCACTGACACATGCCATGGGAATGTGGAAACACTAACCCCACCTTTTCCACTGTGTGGTACATTCGTATCTTGCTGTCGTCTTGTTTCAATTGGCAAAAGCAAGGACTTGAATGGATTCCTTTTCCATGCATTAATGCCTCATCCCAAGTCCACGCCCTGTATACTGACCGATGACGTTGTCGACATAACCAAAATTGAAACTGAAATATTGCTTCCACATTTACTTGTGACTTTGGCCAAAGTCAATTGTGCGTGCATTTACTTAGTTGTTGTGGTGGTTGTGTAGGGCCACATTGGGGGAAAAAAAGTTTATATTTTGAAATTAAAAGTCTAAATACTACGATAAAAAAAGTTGTAAAATTACCTTTGACCCAGGCCAAAGGCCACACAAGTCCCCTATGTTTATAGCTGTCCCGGGGAGTGCCTGTTAAATGGAGTATTAAAGATATCAGATTTTGAGAATTATGTTGTAAATTTACAACAATAACATCATATATTTAGGAGAGACAGATCGTCGTATGATGAGAGTAAAGTTATAACTTTACAAGAATAAAAATAACTTCAGTTTATAGGCATGTTATATTTTCCCTCTGACGCGTATGTCACAATGACATGTAAAATTACGACTTTAAATCTCATAAAATTAAGACTTGCTTTCTTTGAGTTTCTTCTTTTTTCTCTGCTTCAGACAAGCTTTTATTTGTAATGGTACAGCAAAACAAAGCAAACAGGTTGGCTTGGGTTAGCATCACGATTAGCATCATCTCACCGTTACCCCCTCGTACCGCCTTGCCCCCTTGAGGCAAGGAAGGATGCTTTCCTCTGGCTTCAGACAAGCTTTTATTTATAATGTGACAGCAAAACAGAGCAGCGAAGACAGCTACAGTATTAAAAACAAGGGACTTGTGTGACCTTTGGCCTGGGTCAAAAGTCATATTATGTTTTTTTTTTCTTGTAAAATTAAGACTTTAAATCTCTAACTTTTTTTAAAATGTGGCCCTAATAGCCCGATTTTTCATAGACCTCTTCTAAAATGTTACATTGAGAAATGTGGTTGACTATGTATGTCAATGTTGACTTAAGCGGGCACTTTGTAATAATAAGATGAACACAGACATACAACTTAAGTGGGTTCCTTTTTACTAGATTTTGACAGTCCCTCTAAAGACCCATCGAGACCAAGACGATCCGAGGCCTAAACTCACAAATACTGTTATCCAACCCGTGCATCATCCAGATGAAGCCGGCGTTTTCAGGTTCTGTAAACAAACATTTTGAAATCGGGTTCCAGAGTGGAAAGATTTGAAGTTGCTCTTTACGCAGCACCGTAATTACTGCCTCTTAGTTACAGCTTCTGTGAAAAAGCTTGGGTCATAGCTCCACCCCTTTACAAGCGCGCGTGGGCTAAAAGCGCAAACACAGAAATAACAATAGCGCCGTACATTGTTATTTTTGTGCAGCTGAAGCTAGGAGCCTTTTCTCACTACTACAGCAAAATCTGCTTCTTCTTCATTTTCGAGAACACCAACAAATTTACTTGCCGCCATGTTTTCTGTTTACGGGGATTCTGCACAATTGTGCATGCCCAGTGATTGGTTGCCGGACACGTGTTTCCGCGTTCAGAGTGTCACAGCGCCACTGACAGGTTAGGTATATGTATTACATAGTTTTCAGTACATTCATATGGACGCACATATTTTCTGAACTAATTCCATCTTTACAGAAAATGTTTTGGAAACTATGTGTGTTGTCTGTGGATAAAAATACTGCACATAGCTCTTTGATAAACTATTGAATAATGTCAATGGCTCACATCCGAGGTGCTTCACGCTGCATTTAATATTTTACTCGATCATAAATCTACTTGAAATAAAGACTTACAGTGGTCATAAAAAAGCACTTAGGCCGTGGTTCTCAAAACAGCCGGTCATTGTGGTCAGAGCACACATGAGCAAGTGGAAACCTATCATGAACTCATCGGGAGATGCAGTGGAACGTCCAAAATTCTAATCCTGATTCAAGTGAATTCACCTGCTCCGGGGTCAAGCTGTCATAAAACAGTATCTAAGTGAACAGGCAGTGTTTTAAAGTAACAATTTTGTGTGACAGAGAAAGTTTTACCTCAAATATTAGATATTCTCACATTCAGGAGGTTCAGGGTTCGAATCTCCGTTGGGCATCTCTGTGTGGAGTTTGCATGTTCTCCCCGTGCGTGTGTGGGTTTTCTCCGGGTACTCCGGTTTCCTCCCACATTCCAAAAACATGCATGTTAGGTTAATTGGCGACACTAAATTGTCCATAGGTATGAGTGTGAGTGTGAATGTTTGTTTGTCTATATGTGCCCTGCGATTGACTGGCGACCAGTCCAGGGTGTACCCCGCCTCTCGCCCAAAGTCAGCTGGGATAGGCACCAGCACCCCCGTGACCCTAATGAGGATAAGCGGAATAGAAAATGAATGAATGAATATTAGATATTCACTTGAAGACATAAACCATCTTTCTTCATCAAGGTGACTTTGACACTTAAAGCTGTCAAATAACTTTGCTTCTGCTTTCTACTCTAGCTCTTCCCATTTTACTTTTTTTTATTTAGTTGCGCCTAGGGATGTCAGAAGATACCGTGTGACAGGATCTCGCAAGAATAAAATGACAAGATTTCTTGTTCATAAAAACTCATGGGTGTTAGGCCCATTGGCACAGTAAAGTGGAAGATAACTCTTCTACGCCTGAACCATTAAACACAAAAGGGTGAAATGTGTCAAAACATGCACCCCTACTTTGTCACCTGTGCAATGTTTTTTTTCTGACAAATACACCATACAATGGCTTGCTTTAAATTAAACCCCAAAGTTTGACTGCCTTGAAATTTCTCACACAGCTCAATGCACTCGACAAAACACCCACTGTAACTTGAGGGTGCTTCACCGAATCGAACAGTTATTTTACAAGAATAATATACCATTATGAGGACAAATTATGTAATTTTACTAGCATAAATTTGAATGATTAAAGAACTTATTTTTTATATTTCCTTGTAACAATGTGGGAAACAAACAAAACAAAATAAATGTAGTTGAGGGGAAAAAAAGCATAAATGAGTGAATAAAGCTCATGCAGCAGATGGCTTTCTCGACAAGACAAAATGTATTATTTTTATCTACTGTCGCTGTGGGTTGAATTGTTACCGGAGTATGTCAAGTCTCAAATGCCACTTGCTGGACTCAGATGGAGAAACTGATGGAGAATGTGCTGGAGCACTACAGGTGTTTTTTAATTTCCAAGTACATACTGGTACCATGGCATACGAGTGTCCCAAATAAGTGTTTTTTTTTATTATTATTATTATTAACGAGCCATCTCTGGGCTTGGAGCTAAAATTTTGGTTACAAAGACATGGACAAAATGCGATTCATTTCCATTAAATATTTTCAATACTTCTGTGTTGGTTTACAAAGTATCAATGTGGCCCTTGCATCCTTTCATTTTTCAGTATGTGGCCCTTGGTGGAAAAAGATTGGACACTCCTGTTCTGAAGTCTCATTGGCTCGTTATCACCCCAGATTTATGTGTCAGCTGTCAGATAATTGGCACTGTCAGTTAATGTGAAGCATGTCTGAGTGCTTAAACAACAATTTATTTGATGTACACAATGTTAGATACACAACATCACAGGAAACATGCTGGTGCGCAAATCGTCAAGTCAATCCATTGATCCTTCATCTATACCGCTTGTCCTCGTTAGGGTCACCGGTGTGCAGTATCCTAACCCAGCTGACTTCAGGCGAGAGTGTGTGGGGTACATCCAATCACAGGGCACCTATAGAGAAACCACTCACAATTCAGAATCTCCAATTAACGTGCATGCATATTTTTGGCATAGATAGATACTTCCATTAATCTCCAAGAAAAAATGTAGGTTTCAAAAATAGTTTAGATTTCATAAAAAAAACCACAGCAAGACTGGAAAGATAAGAGAAAAATGAGAAAATAGAATAAGAATAAATAAATAATATGTAAGTGTTTGCTTCCACTTTGTAGTGCAATAATGAATATTACATAATTTACCAATATTATATAATAAATCATACTAGTATTGTGAATAACACAACATAAAACATAATTAGATAAAGAGTCTGGTCCTGTGTGTGTTTTTAGCGCTAGTCTGTTAGTTGAGCAGGACAGTGATAGCAGGACAGTGATAGAAATCTGCCACTGAAACTGTTCTTCTTTTGGGAGATGATGCTGTGCACTGAATGATGCCAGTTGTCCATGATGGAAAGGAGCCTCCTCAGTGTCCTTTGCTCTGCCATGTCAGGCTGTCCAGCTCAGTGCCAATGAGAGTCTGCTGTCCTGCTGTCCAGTGTGTCCAGGCGGATGGCGTCCTTCTTCCTTGGGCTGCTCTTCCAGTACACTATTGCATACAGAAGGGCACCAGCTACCACAGTCTGGTAGAAAAACTGTAGCAGCTTCTTGCATACGTTGAAGGACGCCAGCCTTCTTAGGAGGTCCTTTCCTACACAGAGCATCCATGTTGGCAGTCCAGTCCATTTTATTATCCAGATGCACTCCCAGGTATTTGTAGGTGTAAACCACCTCCACACGGTCACCTTTAAGGAGAACAGGTTCTGGGTGTGTCATGTTTCTCCTAAAGTCCACCACCGTTTCCCTGGTCGTGGTGGTGTTGAGATGCAGGTGTTTTGGGTCACACCAGTTGACAAAGTCCTGGATCAGTTTTCTGTACTCATCCTCCTGTCCATTCCTGATACATCACACAATGTAAACTCGGCGCATTCCTCCTCCATCGCCTTAAAAATCTGGATCATCATAAAGTCAATTTCCGCGAGGTCGTCTTGTCTTGGTTGGAGCATTCTGTCACATTTTCTGCTTTGCATAGCGGCGACGACCCCGATGATGCAGAGATGCGTACCTAAAGTGCAGGTAAACTTACTTTTTTAATGATATTTGCTGGTATGTGCCCTGTGATTGACTGGCCACCAGTTCAGGGTGTACCCCGCCTCTCGCCCAAAGCCATCTGGGATAGGCTCCAGCATACCCGCGACCCTAATGAGGATAAGCGGCATAGAAAATGAATGAATGAATGAATGAATTTGCTGCTACGCCGCAACAGCAAACAACCAGACAAAAAGCAACAGGCAACAAATGACAATGCTCCAACACGAAAACAAGTGCACACCTGGACTAAAAAGAACGTGAGGGACAAGACACAGGTGTGAGTAATTAAGGAAAAGGGGAAAGCAGGAAATACATACAAAAAAAGAAAATAACTAGAACACAGGATTAATAATAGAAACTAAATAGACAGACAAGCAAACTAAAACCCGGAGCATAACAGAACCATTGTCTTGAACACGTGTCCAGTTGAAATGTAAAAGAGTGATTGCTTTTCTGCACATGATGCATTATCTTTTTTGATTAACTCCACAGTGAACCAGATTTATTGGCAGGTTGTGATGACATGAGAGAAAATATTGTGGGCTGGTCAAGAGGAAGAAGAAAGCAAGGGGAGATGGGATGAAGATGTGGGAGGAGAAGAGGTATCTTTGTTAAAAATTCATGGCTAACTGGCCGGCACTTCCTGTGCTGTCTCACCAGCCCGAATAAAAAACGTTGTGTATAAATAAAGAGACCATATGATATGTAAATAGAAGCCAATCAATGTGCAATCTCCACAAGTGAGCATCAAAACATTCTTCTCTCACCGTCATCTTTTAGCTTCTGTCCCACCACATCCAACCCTCTTCTTGTGTCAAACTTCTAAGGTCCATCCTGTAATGACCTTCTTAATGGCTCTTTTTTGAGGAGAGACTCCAACTGATAAGGATGCCTTTGGGGAGCTCCTTTTAATGAGGAATCCATCAGTAGCTATCACAGCTCAAGGAGGTAATGACATGCAGAAGAAGTCACTCTTAGCAAGGACAGCCAAGGAGCAAGTCGGTGATCCTTACACTGATAATTTCATATTGTGTCATAATTACCATTTTTGGCAACAACAATATCCTCAAGTTCCATCTTAATCTCAGTATCTCCAAAATCAGCCTAGTTGTTGTTTACAGGGTTTTTTCTTTGAGAAGTCTACACGTTACACATGCAGGAAAACGTCAATGCAAAGTTATCAAAGTCGTGACTCAGTTCTGACTCAAGTCCAAGTCACCTGGGTCATGTCCACACCTCTGGTGTGTCACAAAGACGAAGAATATCAAAGTGGCTCCCGCATGCTCTCTTTTTTGTGTATGCGGGCGTCAGTGCTAAGTTTAAAATAAAGGTTAAATTAAGCCAAAAAATTAATGGGTGTGTTCTGTTTTTTAATTGTGGAGTCCAGTCAAGTCTCATTTGATGAACCTCATTAAGCAAGTGATCTGGAAAGGTTATGAAAATGTTCTTCTTTAAAGTGAGCTTGCACAACTGTTGTGTAATTGGGTAATTATCCTGTTGTTGTTGCATACAAAGTCTCTCGGGACTGTTCGACAAAGAAATAACATTCGATAGTATCGGACTGGCAACACCTTGATGTCTGCTATCATGTTAAAAAAAAACTTTGTGTCTTGTAGCGAGCATGTGCAGCCAATGTAGAGCTGGAAGTGGAGTCATGTAGCCCTCAGGGGACAGATGATAGACTTTCAATATAATGTTGACAACATGGGACATAAATAGAAGCGTGCTACATGAATGCACTTATGCATGCTTGTAAAAATGCTAAAGGGGCAACAGACATGAAATTACTTGACAGCTAAATATTAAAACACTATGTAAATATACAGTATGTGGTTACTGCACAAAGCACAGTCTCTGAAGTATTTGTGCAGACGTAATGACAATATATGCATTCCTTATGTTATTTTTGCTCTACTAACCCAAACAACAAAGCCATCCTGCCTAAATACAATCTACATTTTCACTTCAGCCCTGGTGCCGCACCGTGGCTGAGCGGATAGCATGTTGGCCACACGAGCCTGGAATCTTGAAAACCTGCGTTTTAATCTCGGCTTGGGCATCTCTGTGTGGAGTTGTCATGTGCTTCCCATGTGTGCGTAGGTTTTCTCACGGTTTCCTCCCACATTCCAAAAACATGTTTGTTAGGTGCACTGGCAACGCTATGTTGTCTACTGTATATATCTATTACTCTATAAATTACTATCTATTACTACAGCAACTTAGGAACAATAATAGTTGTTACACCCCAGCAGTATTTTCACTTGTGGACTGGATGCACCAATGATTTACTTTGTACAACCGCCTTGTATCATATAAACTGCATCAGTCATGTCACGGGAGTATTAAACAAGTCATCACTATTGCAAGCAGAATATGCATCTGGGGATTTGAGGAAGACACACACAAATAGCATCATAATTGTCATAAGAATAGGCATCCTCTTTCATGTATACATGTACATGTGACACTTATATCCTAACAAATAAGCCAAATTTGACCGAACATAAATAGTTTCACTTGGAGTTGGGCATAATATGTAGTTGTGACATGGCAAAAATTAAAAATTATACTATAAAGTATACTTTAATAGAAAGTTTGTAAAAGTATTTGGGAGAGCTTACTTGGAAAGCGGAAATTGAGAAAAATCTCACATTTAGAATTTAATTTAAAATATTTTTTTAAATATACCAAATCCCTGAAACAGTTTATTTTTGTTTGAATTTTAGTATTAAAAAAACAGTGAAAACATTGATAAAGGTTGCAGTTTTAGGGGGAAAGAGAAAGCATACATATATATACTAAATTTTCTGAAAAAAATTATTTTTCAATTGTTGTCAATTTGTGGACCGCATACCGTGCTATTAATTGGGCCACGGGGTGCAGTATGACCAAGCCTTACTATTCACTTTAAAAAGTTCTGTGACTGCAGTAGAGACACCCCAGTTTACAGTTGCCCTCAACTTATCGCAGAAGCTTTTTATTTTTCATTCATTTTCTGTACCGCTTATTCTCATTAGGGTCACGGGGATGCTGGAGCCTATCCCAGCTGGCTTTGGGCGAGAGGTGGGGTACACCCTGGACTGGTCGCCAGTCAATCGCAGGGCACATATAGACAAACAAACATTCACACTCACATTCATATCGATGGACAATTTTAGAGTCGCCAATTAACCTAACATGCATGTTTTTGGAATGTGGGAGGAAACCGGAGTACCCGGAGAAAACCCACACACGCACGGGGAGAACATGCAAACTCCACACAGAGATGCCCAACGGAGATTTGAACCCAGGTTTTTCCAGATCTCCTGACTGTGTGGCCAATGTGCTAACCACTCAGCCACCGTGCGGCCGCTTTTTATTTTTAAATAATATTTTCTTAGCAGCATATAAAATCTATAAAATCAGTGCGTCCTAAGGCTTTCCAAGCATGCAGCAACTTCCTTATTCCAGACAGACCTCTATAAGGTGTTGTGTACACTGTGGTTTAGGAGTGATTGTCTGAATACCAAAGCTTTTTTTAAGCTACTACTATGTTCTTGTGTGCAGTATCTTGCATATATGATAGATGGCCACCACTAAAAAAATAGGTTTAGGAAGCAGACACATTCACACACATTCAGCTGCAACCTTACGAGGAACATTTCTTCTGTCTCACGCTTTCCCTCCCTTTCTCTTCGACGCAAGGTATCCAAAGTGTAACCCACATTTGAGTTGGGAGAAGCTCACAGCAGTCCAGAGTAGCTTCTTGGAACAATGCCTTTACAACAGAAATGTAGGAGGGTAAAAATGTACCATTAGTTGTCGCCTTGTTAGCAGGCTGTTAAAACGTACTGCATAGCCACACTCATTCCTATGTCACATGTCAAAGCAACTACTATTTCGTCTTCTATGGTTATCGTCACCTGATTCCTCTTTGCCATCACATTATTTTGCAGCCATCTGTGGTGGCATCACACACAAACAATGAAAAAGCATAGGCTACTATTGGAGTTCATCTTTTAAAGGGGCCCCAAGATGATGGTTGTAGCTCCAAGTCTGGTTTGATTTTGTCTAGTTGTACGCCACAAAACAACTTGAAGTTGCTTCGTCACTTATAATATGTTTTACTAGAGCTTAGCAACAGCTGCTTTATTTTGTTGAGTAAATATAAGAGTAACAAAGAGCGAAACGTGGAACAGTAGGTGCATGCTAATAAGGGAGAATGTGCACGCAATAACACACAAACATTGTCTTATCAGCGCTGTATAACACACACACATTAATTACAGAACTTAACATAAGCGTCTAATAGAGATGCAGAACAAGTCGTCCATCTCACTAGATGTGTCTTTGAGTTTTGCATACTGATGACACGCAACAACACAGTGTGATTCGGACCGTCACAATGACGCTGTTATGGCGCCCCTCACCCCCACCCCTATGGAAATTTGAATTTAATTAGCACAGCAAAACATTTCCACAGCCAGCAGGCTCGCAGGGGAATGAGAAGCTATTTGTGTGTATGCATATGTGTGTGAGGGTGTGTTTATAGAACACCATTGTCAAAACTTGTGCGTCTTTAGCAGAGAAAAAAAAGAAGCCATCTTTCATTTAAATGCAGAGGGAAAAGAAGTTATCTGATGCAGTGAAGCAAGGTGAGAATTGGAAACTTGTTTAGCAGATGTACAGTGTAACTTCCTGTTTGACACTGTTTATACTGTTTGTATAAATAAATATGTTTGTGCGTGTGTGTGCATGTACTCGTTTTAGGGTCTCCAATCTACCTAAAAGGCATGTTTTTGACATATGGGAGTGATTTTTTTAGTTTGACCAAGGTTGTACATTTTGTTCTTGTTTTAAAAGGTTACAATTTTAGTGTTATTTTCTATTATCATTATTATTATTATCACAGAGATTTATAATCCAACAAACTAAAGAAGCATAAAAGTGTATAATATATAGAAAAAAATAACTTAACAAATGTCTTGAGGCCACACGGTGGCTGAGTGGTTAGCACATTGGCCACACAGTCAGGAGATCTGGAAGACCTGGGTTCAAATCTCCGTTGGGCATCTCTGTGTGGAGTTTGCATGTTCTCCCTGTGCGTGTGTGGGTTTTCTCCGGGTACTCTGGTTTCCTCCCACATTCCAAAAACATGCATGTTAGGTTAATTGGCAACTCTAAATTGTCCATAGGTATGAATGTGAGTGTGAATGGTTGTATGCCTTTGTTTGTCTATATGTGCCTTGCGATTGACTGGCGACCAGTCCAGGGTGTACCCCGCCTCTCGCCCAAAGCCAGCTGGTATAGGCTCCAGCATCCCCGTGACCCTAATGAGGATAAGCGGTATAGAAAATGAATGAATGAATGTCTTGAGAGTGTGTAAGAAAGAATATTATGGTCAATTACTAGACCAGAGTAAATACAACATTGGAGATACCTTGAGAATTCTAAGCAGTATTATCAGGAATGGTACTAAGAAAGCACATCACCCACATTATTTCATTTGGAAAGGCTCATGATTATATGAATGAGGTAGTTTAATAAGTAAGTTTAATAACTACTGTGTTAATATTGGACCAAAACTGGAGGAAAAGATCCCAAAATTCTGGTCTGTGACGGAACGGAATCCAACGGAAAACATAGAGAGTAACCTAACTCCATGTTCCTCAATGATGTGCCAAATTAATGTCATTAAATGGAAAGAAAAAAACATCAACTGAAATCGAAATAGAAACAATAAAAATTGTTATCAATGAGATTGCAGAATCACTAATGTAGTAAGTAAGTTAACATTCTAGACTGGTAACTATCCAAACAAAATGAAAACCATTTAAAACCAACTGAAAGAACAACACTAAAACTATTTCAGTATGTAGAATCAAATTGGAACAGAATTAGTATAGAACTCAAACAATGCAGTAATCTGAGCAATTTCAAGAAAGAATACAAGCAGTTGATGTTTGACAGGTGGCAGACATGTGACAGAAAACAGAAGACAACAATCAAATAAAAGAATAACCAGAATAGCGAAGCCAATGATCAGTTCCAGGATGCTCAAAGACACTCTGGAGTTACCTCAAAGTACTGTGACAGTTGGAAGACATCTGTGTGAAGCTAATCTATTTACAAGAATCCCCTGCAAAGTCCATCTGTTAAAAAAAGGCATGTGCAGAAAAGGTTAGAATTTGCCAAAGAACACATCAACTGGCCTAAAAAGAAATGGAGGAACATTTTGTGGACTGATGAAATTGCAGTACACAAGGAAGACAGTGAAGCATGGTGGTGCAAGCATCATGATATGGGCATGTTTCTCCTACTATGGTGTTTGGCCTATTTATCACATCCCAGGGATCATGGGTCAGTTTGCATTTGTCACAATACTTGACGAGGTCATGTTGCCTTATGCTGAAGATGACATGCCCTTGTAATGAGTGTTTCAACAAGACGTTAACCCCAAACCCACAGTAAACGAGCAAAATCTTGGTTCCAAACCAACAAAATAATGTTGTGGAGTGGTCAGCCCAAAACCTGGAACTTAATCCAATCGAGAACTTGTCAAAATCGCTGTTTCTGAAGGAAAACCAAGAAAAAGTAATGAATTATAGAATGTCGTTAAAGAATCTTGGAGTGGAATAACAGCTGAAAGGTGTCACAAGTTGGTTGACTCCATGCCACACAGATGTGAAGCAGTTATAAAAAACTGTGGTCATACAACTAAATGTTAGTTTAGTGATTCACAGGATTGTGAAATCCTAGAAACAAAAAAGTTTGTACAAAATAGTTTTGAGATTGTAAAGTCAACGGCTGTTATTGTTTTTAACACACCCCTTTCAACTAACTGCACAATTGCACAGCCTTAAGAGCGTGCATTTAATGAATGCTGGGTCTTGTTTGCTTATATGCAATACAAATATACTAATAACAGTGATTAATCTGGTTAATCACAGTGGACTGCTATTATTTTGAACACTACTGTATGTATTTTAAACTTGCGAAGAGTACATTTGGAGTACAGCTAGTGAACAAATGTATAGCAATTGATGTGAAATGGATGGGGGCTAGAATTAAATAAGCTTAGCTTCTCCCTACTTCTTTAAGACGGGTGGAACTGTGAATTGTATTATGGGAATTATTCCATTATTCCATACCTTGTATGCATGGTCAAAAAAATTAAACCATTACCATTACCAAGTGAGTGTGAGCTTTTTTTCCTGCCACACACATACACACACACACGCACACACACCAATGACCTCTACAGATGCAGCCACGATTTTCCGGGATTTTTCCCCATTGGAAATGAATGGGAAGATTTTCAAAGGTTCGTATTAATTACATTTCTCAACCGATTCGGACCGTGCCCAATGGAAATGAATGGGAAGATTTTCAAAGGTTCGTATTAATTACATTTCTCAACCGATTCGGACCGTGCCCAAGACAAAATGTTCAAATTGTTGGGTAATTGATTGCTTTGCAGCCGCTTGGTTCTACGCCATACGGTGAGGGCGTTTTCTATGAAGATTCGTCCCAGGTGTCTTCCCAGAGAAGTCTCTCCTTTGATAAGTGTGTGCGTGGGTGAGAACTGTAGTTGAGGGTGCATACAGCAGAGAGCAGCACTGCTTGCTTTGAACCAAAGTGCAAGAGAAGAAGAGTGAATACAGGAAGTGTTTCCAAGGTTTCCACACAGACTTTGAATTAATCACACCACTATAGCATTTATATAGCATCATTTTAAGCTGTATTCAATGGAATACACAATTATACAGTTATGATAGGTGACAGCTAAGTGATAAAAAAGGCCAGCATGCTAATATTAGCATAATAGCATTTTTAGTCATTTTCCCAGAAAAAACACATATATAGTGTGGACTGTAATTAAGAGTGCATGCAGCAGAGGGCAGCACTGCTTGTTTAGAACCAATGTGTAAGTAAGTAAAGAAGAGTTAATTCAGGAAGTGTTTCCAAGGTTTCCACACAGACTTTGAATTAATCACACCACTATAGCATTAGCATAGTAGCATTTTTTAGCTCTTTTCATTGGAAGACACATTTCTAATATTATGCTCGGTGATAGCTTAATGACAAAAGATGCCAGCATGCTAATATTAATGTAAGAGGATTTTTTCACACACATCTGCAGCAGATGTGTGTGCGTGTGTGTAGTGATGAGTCGATAGTGAACGTCAAGAGTATCTTGGCCAACACAAAGTGCTCATATTGTTGGCCAATTTGCTAATATTAGCATAGTAGCATTTTTAGCTGTATTCATTGGAATAAACAATTATACAGTTATGATAGGTGACAGCTATGTATTAAAAGATGCCAGCATGCTAATATTATCTTAGTAGCATGTTTAGCTGTTTTGATAGACAACAAGTGAGCCGTCAAAAAAGGGTGCAACAACCCGCATTAAAAAAGTAGAGGACAAACTACTCGGCTCTCTGCGACAACACTCGGCTCTTTCTGTTCATTTCAATGAGTCGATTCGTTTCAAAGAGTGGATTCATTTCAAAGAGTCGATTCGTTTCAAAAAGTGGATTCATTTCAAAGAGTTGATTCGATACCAAAATGTCAAACTCTCTAGCTCACTAGAGCATTGCAAGCATTAAATAATTTAGTATAATTTTTCACCCGATTTCATGCAAACATCCATCAAAATGTCCGACTCAGCAGGGAAAGAGGTGCTACCTAAAAAATATTTCTGTAAAATTCACAGTGTTTGCAAAATTCCCCGTTTTCTGGGATTTTTTTCCCATTGGAAATTAATGGGGAGATTTTCAAAGGTTCGTATTATTTACATTTCTCAACCGATTCAGACCTTGCCCAAGACAAAATGCTCAAATTGTTGGGAAATTGATTGCTTTGCAGCCGCTTGGTTCTACGCCATACGGTGAGGGCGTTTTCTTTAAAGATTCGTCCCAGGTGTCTTCCCAGAGAAGTCTTGCCTTTGATAAGTGTGTGAGTGGGTGTGAACTGTAGTTGAGGGTGCATACAGAAGAGGGCAGCTACATTCATGTTATTATGCTGGGTGTTAGCATGCAGCGGCATTGCAGTTTAGCCCCAGCGTTGCCAGCATCACACGCAATTTCCCCCGAAATTACACAGGTCTAGTTATATCTACTTTTCTGTGAGCTGTACTGTTCCGGTTTTTATTGCCTCTGTCAATATGTATTCTTCCACAATGATTCACATTTCTCTTTAGGTTCACCTTCCAAAAAAATGTCCAAATGCTGAAAGTCTATACCAGGGGTATTCTAACAAAAGTCAAATAGGTCCAGTTACTTGCTGAAAATAGGTTTAGAACCACTGACATACAGGATCAGGATTCTGGTGGATTGTTCAACTGCTTATTCTCTGTGATCTGAATTCAGTATTTTGGTAGAAACTTTGCTTTGCTTTGTTGCTTTGCTTTGCTTTGTGTCATAGGAGCATTTCAGATTGGCATGTTTTTTAGGACTGCCACAAGCTTTTGTGCTTCCAAAAGAAGGTCTGTCCATTCTGGGTCTAAGGCTTTGTTTTCACTGTCCACTTTCTGTTCTTGGAGAGCACAATGTGTCTGTTTTATACACACAACACCACGTGTGTGTGTGTGTGTGTACTGTATGTATGTATATACTGTATATTAGGGCTGCCGAACAAGTTCATTCATTCATTCATTCGTTTTCTGTACCGCTTTATCCTCATTAGAGTCGCAGGTATGCTTGAGCCTATCCCAGCTGAATTACTCATAATTAATCACCAAACATACAATTTTTAGTGTATTTTATTGAAATAAATATTAATTCCTGGACAGGATTATATATATTTGAATGTACTAACAGCTCCAGATGAACTAAAAACTAAATCAAGCTAAAAGATAGCACACATAACAGAAAATAGTTTCTCTGAGAGTTGCAGAACATTTTAATCGCACTTGTTGTTATCATGTGTGTTATTATGAGCAACAAAGGATTGCATTCTAAGACACCAAGTAACTTAAATTGAATTTATATGTTTTGAGTTTATTTTCTGGGATTTCCGAGTATATTTAAATGCAGCAAATTGTACTTTGCATTAAGATTTATAAAGTGAGTGAGAAGAATTTCCACTTATTTTTATTCTTTGTCTTGCTGATTGTTTAGATGAAACATACACACATAATAAAGAGTTTGTTGTGATTTTCGGAGTGGCCCTGAAAGCATCTTTCGGTAGCAAGAATGAGGCTGAGTTGACTATAGCCGTGTTAGTTGGAGGCAGTCATTCTACAGTGTTTCATGTGACTGGGATGTGCCCTGGTCTGCCTTCATGTGACATGAGCCAAATCATTCTGATTGGCCAAGTGAGAGTACGCCCTATATGGTAAGTCCATGTGTCAATCATTAGACGTGTTCCAGTAAATAAATCTTTTATATTGTTTTTGGGCCAAATGTAGAAATGTTTTTTTAGTAAACAACACTTCCTTTCCTGGAAATAAACTATATGTCATATGAATTATAATGAATGAATAACACAACACACACACATACTATAGTTAAACAGCTGGGAGGTAATTATCCCCTGTATTACCTTTGCAAATGTCAAGCCAGCACAATGTGAAGCATTCTTGTGGTCTTAGCTTCATATGACCTTTGGTATTTGCTCTCCACTGCCAGCACATCTTGTCTTATGCTAATGTCCATTTTGGGTAAACCTCACTATGGCTTTTGACAGACAGGCCCCACAACAATAGCACTTTTGGAACCTCTGATCTTGACAGTGGAGCAAAGCTATCAAGGTGGTGTAATGAGAGAGAAATACTATCGTTTGTGGGAGAATGTCTTGGCAAGTATTAGATATTGTGCTTTTGTTTGGGTAGAAAAACGGGTGTAAAGTGGTTCATTTCGGTCCTTCTGCAGACAAACACCATGCTCAAAAGTGAAAAGCCCTGGAGGATCAGACAAAACAAAACAAATTACCAAGGTTGTCTCACCAAAGATGTCCAATCTCCCGGTCGTCTCCCTCTGCTCCTACACCACTTTGCTTTTGGGCTGAATGCTCTCATGTTTCTGTGCATGTCTGGAATTATCAAATGACCTTTAAAAAACTACAACTAACATATTTCTTTAAAACAGTAGACAATAGTGTTTGTCTGCAGAGAGTATCAGGTACAAATGCTTGGGTAAGGGGCGGCTCACATTAGAAGTTTCTGTTTGGCCTGTTTTTGGGTCCAAGCAATAATGTTGTGCACTTGGCAGTAGAAATCACCAGTTTCTACGTCACTGTTTGCTCACTTTTCCTTCACCCACCTTCATGATTACTGCAAGTGCTTCAGTGAGACAAGACAGGGTTTAGTTTCCCAAAGTAGTAGGTAGAAGTGTGCGTAAAAAAAGGATGAATGGATGATTGCATTGTTACGATCGCCGCTGTCATTCTGAATCACAACTGGTAGAAAGACGACGAGAACGAAGCAGCGGACTTTCACAATAATGTGTGAGTATCCTATTCTGAGGACACCGCAGCATAACAAATAAAACAAAATTTGAGTGGCAGCACGTTCCCTTTCATTGGTTTGAACAGAACAAAGCCAACTGTGGCATAACTAACAAAAAAAATAAATAAGTGGTCCGATATCAAAGCACACATTTCCATTTTTATTCAGCAATTTTCAACATTTTGTTCCAAATCGATACCACATTTTAGATCTAAACATTTTAGATCCTAAAACCCATCAAAATATGACGTATATTATATTGATTTTAGGCCGCACGGTGGCTGAGTGCTTAGCACATTGGCCACACAGTCAGGAGATCTGGAAGACCTGGGTTCAAATCTCCGTTGGGCATCTCTGTGTGGAGTTTGCATGTTCTCCCCGTGCGTGCTTGGGTTTTCTCCGGGTACTCCGGTTTCCTCCCACATTCCAAAAACATGCATGTTAGGTTAATTGGCGACTCTAAATTGTCCATAGGTAGGAATGTGAGTGTGACTGGTTGTTTGTCTATATGTGCCCTGCGATTGACTGGCGACCAGTCCAGGGTGTACCCCGCCTCTCGCCCAAAGCCAGCTGGGATAGGCTCCAGCATCCCCGCAACCCTAATGAGGATAAGCGGTATAGAAAATGAATGAATGAATGAATATTGATTTTACGGAGCACTAATTTTATGTATTAATACACAACCCCATCATTTGTGGAAAAGTAAACATCCATTCATCCATCCATCCATCCGTCCATTTTCTTCCGCTTATCTGAGGTCGAGTCGCGGGGGCAGCAACCTAAGCAGGGAAGCCCAGAGGTCCCTCTCCCCGGCCACTTCTTCCAGCTCTTCCCAGCGGATGCTGAGGTGTTCCCAGGCCAGCTGAGAGACATAGTCTCTCCATTGTGTCCTGGGTCTTCCCCGAGGCCTCCTACCGGTTTGATGTGCCCTGAACACCTCCCCAGGGAGGCGTACTTCCTCTAAGGACTCCAAAAAGGGCGGGTGTTCTGAACTGCCGTTTGGCGCATAAGCGCAAACAACAGTCAGGACCCGTCCCCCCACCCGAAGGCGTAGGGAAACTACCCTCTCGTTTACTGGGTTAAACTCCAACGTGCAGGCTTGGAGCCGGGGGGCAACAAGAATTGTCAGCCCTGCCCGTCGCCTCTCATTGCCGGCAACACCAAAGTGGAGCCGCTCTCGAGAGGACTGGTTCCAGAGCCCTTGGTGTGCGTTGAGGTGAGTCCGACTATATCTAGCCGGAATTTCTCCACCCAGGAGTCTTGTTCAGGAGTGATGTAAGGATGGAACGCGAGATGGACAGGCGGATTGGTGCAGCGTCTGCAGTGATGCGGACTCTGCACCGATCTGTCGTGGTGAAAAGAGAGCTGAGCCAAAAGGCAAACCTCTCGATTTACTGGTCGATCTACGTTCCTACCTTCACCTATGGTCATGAGCTTTGGGTAGTGACCGAAAGGACAAGATCGCGGGTACAAGTGGCCAAAATGAGTTTTCTCTGCAAGGTGGCTGGGCTCTCCCTTAGAGAGGGTGAGAAGCACTGTCATCCGAGAGAGACTCGGAGTAGAACCGCTGTTCCTCCGCATTGAGAGGAGCCAGATGAGGTGGCTCGGGCATCTGGTTAGGATGCCTCCCGAACGCCTTCCTGGGGAGGTGTTCAGGGCTGGTCCAACCGGTAGGAGGCCTCAGGGAAGACCCAGGACACGAGACTATGTCTCTCAGCTGGACTGGGAACGCCTCGGCATCTGCTGGGAAGAGCTAGATGAAGTGGCCGGGGAGAGGGACCTCTGGGCATCCCTGCTTAGGTTTCTGCCCCCGCGACCTGACCTCAGATGAGCGGAAGAAAATGGATGGATGGATGGATGGATGGATATAACTATATATATATTACATTATTCATTCATTCATTTTATATACCGCTTATCCTCATTAGGGTCGCGGGTATGCTGGAGCCTATCCCAGCTAATTATATTATATTATATTTATGTATAATATATATTTTATATTTTTACTATACTGTAATGAAGTCCTACCATCCACCACTAACAAATGTGTGGTACTTTCTGCTGTTGAATACATGGATTCCTCTCTCCACCATATGGGCGAATATGTTAGATGTGCTTGAGAACTATATTGTTGTGTTAACTGTTGGAAAATACCAAGCACACGTCCATGGACCAGACGAAATAGATGTGTTTATAAGGCAGTGAAATGTGCTTCTTGTCTTTATTAGAGGCTGTGCACTATGTGACAGTGAAGGAACTTCTAGGTTCCACATGGAAGTGTGTGTGTGTGTGTTATGGGTGTAATTCATTTCATCAGAGAAGTCCAGCGGAGGAAGAGAGCGAATAAAAAGCCGAGGAGGGCGCAGGTAGACATTCATTTTATCACTAAAGCCCAGCGAAGAAAACCTGTCCCCATGGTGACAGATCACCAAGGTGACTGGCTCTTATGTGAGACTCCCTGCCATGCTGGCCTGTTTTCACTGAGACATCACACACACACACACACACACAGATAAGCGTGAGATACACTGTAGCTCTTCATGGAAGTGTTAGTGAGCCCCTGTTGCGTTGCAAACATTTGATCGTGTTCCAATCGGTTAACGCTGACTACAAACAGCACCCAACAGAGACAAAGGCTGATAGAAATGAACCTGAAAAGGGCACAAAACACACCTCACTGGGAGAGCTGTTGCAATAAAATACCACCTTATTAGTTCATCCAGACTGTATGCGTGCAAATATTTCACATGTCACCACATTGGCTTTCCGAACATCGTTTACCCTGAGGCTTGCTGTTAATTAAAACCTATTTTGTGTCAAAAATATGCTCACACAATGCGAGCTGATTTAAGAGCTGCTGTCCACATTGAAAAGTAGTGCACAGTTGCCTAAAGCCATATGAAATTACTATTTATTTAATTCAGTTCATGAGGACAAGCGGTACAGAAAATGAATGAATGAATTATGCCAGCACACTTGCGTTGCCTTAAGTTGTACTCAATGCCTAACTTTTCATCTGTAGTGACTGATAACGTGTCAAGGGGCAAAGACAGCTAAAGAAGCCAGTCAATGTGCACTATGTACTAAATACTAACATGTAATTGTGCAAAAAAAGCACAGCTCACAACCAGCACAGACACGAGTGTCATGGCTGGTCCACCAATATTACAGAATGCTAAATTATTGCCACAAAGACAATGCGATGTTAATTGGAAGCAAACGATAATTGGGGAGAGCCTGGTATTTCTGACTCAGAAGGTAGAGCAGGTCATCCACAAACCAGAAGGGTAGCAGTTCAATCCTTGCTCCCTCTACACAGTTGCTCTTGTGTCCTTGGTAAAGGCATTTGACCCACTATGACTCCAGTGCTGCCCACACTGGTGTATGAATGTTTGGTGGTGGTCGGAGAGGCTGTATGCGTGAATTGGCAGCCATGTTTCCGTCAGTCACAAGGGCAGCTTTGGGTACAGATGTGGATTACCACCCACAGGTGTGTGAGTGAGGAGTGAATGAATAATGGGTTCACTTCACTGTAAAGTGTTTCTGGTACCTTCAAAAGCACTATATCAGATCTAATGCAGTATTATCATTATAATAAGGTCTCCAAACATTTTCCACCCAAGACCGCATAAGGTGCGCGGCCATTTGCTACTTTTTTATTTTGTAAAATGGCTGGTTTGATGTTTTACATGTATTTAAAGACACAATTTTGTCAGCTTTGTGGTTAGGTGACAAAGAGTATTATGTTACACCTTTTATTACACTTCTTTTTTTCACATTGTTGCTGAAACGGGTTTGTTTAAGTTCTACAGTGTGCCACAAGGAGGTGTGAATTAAAACTCAGTTTGAAGAAAAGCTGTGTCGTAACAACTGGGCAGCCAGAAGCCAATTAGACTGTGAAGTGCGGCGTCACCACAATGAATGATCATACATCATACTAATCATATGGCCTCGTGCTTTGCATGTTGCATGTTGGCCACACAGTCGGGAAATCTGAAAGTTCTGCTTTCAAATCTCTGTTGTGCATCACTGTGTAGATGCAATATTATGAGGTTGGCCTGTTATTAAGATGCCCCTGGTTTCATTTTTATGCCACTCCTAAATCTTGTAAACTGTCAGGTGTGAGAACTTCACAAGATTTCCATGAGATCTCTAGAATTTCTAACGTCACTACTTAAGGAAGTCCACATGCTGCTTGCTTAGCGGTAACCAGCGACCGTTGCTCAGCACGGTTGGTCTCTTTTTTTTAAAATGGCATGGCATCCAAAAAGTGTTTTTTTGGATGTAAGACTGCATGTCTAAATCAGAACAATGGAAAAATTTTGGATTTTCTAGGGCGCTAAAGACCTACTGCAGGATCACTGTTTCTTTGCTCTCGCCACTTCCTGGACAGTTGATCTGAGAACAAAGCACAGTTCAACACTAGATTTTCCAATAACCATCCAGTTATATCCAATATTGATTGATTAATTGATTGATCGATTTATTCTTTATTTAAAATACAAAGAACAGAACACAATCAAAACACACATATAGAGAGAAAACGTTTTGGTTTGAAAAGGAGTGGGAAGAAGACAAGTTTATTTACACCCACCCCTATTTGTAACACTAAGGCCAGTTATATTAACACAATATGCAGCATGTTATACATTATAATATATAAACAAGATATTACACCTACAAATACTGCAATATGCATTAATATCAATGTGTTATACCATGTACATCTTATCAATTCTAATTATGTATCAATCGTGTATTATAAGTCATTCTTTGATTTACTGTAAAGTATATATCTTTTTTATGCATACAAGTGAATTTTGTTTAATAAATATATCGGCTATTAGTGTTGATGGTAATAACAATTCATTTGGATTGTGCATTAAGAGAGGCCAAGAGCTTGTGGACCTGTTGCCAGAGAGAGGGCTGCGCTTTAGCAACACCATCAATCTAGGCCAAGTGTTCTAGCTGTGCATTTGAAGAGACAAGATTTTTTTAGGTCTGCTGCAAGAGGATGGATGATCTGCTGCAGCCACGCCTCCACTTGTCTCCCCTAATCTGATTATTTTATTGAATGGGTGCCCTATGCTGTGCATTAACAGAAACAAGATTTTGGGGTCTGCTGTAAGAAGGTGGATGATTTTATGCAGCCAAGCCTCCAATTGTTTGTCCCAATCCGTTGGCTTTATTCCATGAGAAAGCAGTCCAAAAGAAGACAAAAACATAATTAGGTCAGTATGCATATCTTTCCTTCTATTAAATTATTACCATCATCGCTTTTACTTTAAGTTCAAGATAAGTTTATTCTATGATCTTGAAGTCAGGATTTAGGTTATTATAAATTAATATAATAACGACAATAACAACCGTAATGGCCATAATCAAGCAAGTAAATGACGCTTCCAAATAGAAGATCATATATAATCATATATGTACTATACATGTGTTATCTGAGGTGTATCATTATTTCCATTGGTATGATATTCTATTCTTAACTAATATAATACACTGTAATACAAATGATCATTTTAGATCATTTTTATGCCCTGTGATTGACTGGCGACAAATCCAGGGTGTACCCCACCTCCCGCCTGAAGTCAGCTCCAGCTTACCCGCAACCCTGGTGAGGATAAGCGGCATAGAAAATGGAAGGATGGATGGATGAATGGATGGATGGACATACATTGTATGAATTATCATATGATAACGTTAAATAAATTGTCATACAATTACAGTACACACTACAAGGACATTAATATACAACATGTTATCTTGAGTTTACATTGTTATAGTAACGACCTTTCTAATGATATCAAATACTGTAGTACCTGAAACACGGTGTACTGAAACAGAACCATGTCTTTGTATCTTGATTTAAATAGATGAATATGTGGCCATTGCTTGAACTGTGGCCCTAATCTGTTCCAAAGTTTAGTGCCACATACAAACACACCCAAATTTTTCCTGGTGGTTCTCACTGCTTGAATTTTAACGTTACCACATCCCCTCGGTTTATAACCCCCTTCTCTCTGTAACGCAATACAGAGTGTATACAGTAGTGTTCAAAATAATAGCAGTCCAATGTGATTAAACTGTTAAAGTACTATTATGAGTATATTTTATCGCTACATGGCAAACAAGTTACCAATAGATGCAGTAGATTCTCAGCATTCATGATATGCACTCTCTTAAGGCTGTGTAATTGGGCAATTAGTTGAAAGGGGTTGTTTAAACAAATAGCAGTATCTGCCATTGACTTTACAAACTCAGAACTATTTTGTACAAACTTTTTTTCGAGGATTTGGCAATTCTGTGAATCACTTAACTAAGTTGTATGACCCACAGTTTTTTTATAACTGCTTCACATCTGTATGGCTTGCAGTCAACCTACTTGTGGCACCTTTCAGCTGTTATTCCACTCCAAAATTCTTTAACAACATTCTACCATTCATTAATATTTCTGCGTTTTGCTTCAGAAACAGCATTTTTTATGTCATCCCACAAAGTCTCCATTGGATTAAGGTCTGGGGATTCGTCTGGCGCCGCTTGGTGGATGAGTGGGCAGCATGTTGGCCTCACAGTCAGGTGTTTGAATCTCCGTTGGGCATCACTGTGTGGAGTTTGTATGTTCTCGCCGTGCGTGCGTGGGTTTTCACTGGGTACTCCGGTTTCCTTCCACATTCCAACAACATGCATGTTAGGTTAGTTGGCGACTCTAAATTGTCCATTACAGTGTGAAAATGAGTGTGAATGTTTGTTTGTCTGCCTATGGCTGGTGACCAGTTCAGGGTGTACCCCGCCTCCCGCCCAAAGTCAGCTGCGATAGGCTCCAGCATCCCCACGACCCTAATGAGGTTAAGCGGTAAATAAAATGGACGAATGGATTAGGCTTGCCACTCCGTAACATTAATTTTGTTGGTTTGGAACCAAGATTTTGCTGGTTTACTTGGGATCATTTTCTTGTTGAAACAACTATTTTAAGGCCATGTCCTCTTCAGCATAAGGCAAAATGAACTCTTCAATTGAATTCAGAGTTTGTGGATCGTCTCACAAACTGTGAGACTGTCAAACTGTGAAACCTTCAAACCAAAAAGAACAATTCTACTCTCGACAGTCCACAAAATGTTTATCCATTTCTCTTTAGGCCAACTGATGTGTTATTTGGCAAATTGTAACTTCTTCAGCACATGCCTTCTTCAACAGAGAGACTTTGTGGGGGGTTGTTGTAAATAGATTAGCTTCACACAGCATCTTCTAACAGTCACACTTACAAGTAACTCCTGGCTGTCAGTGATCTTCCTGCAGCTGATCGTTGGCTCAGCCTTTGCCATTCTGGTTATTCTTTGATCCATTCTGATAGTTGTCTCTTTGTCTCTCTCTGTTTTCTGCCACGTGTCTCTGGTTTTGCTTTCCATTTTAAGGCATTTGAGATCATTTTAGCTGAACAGCCAAAAATGTTGTCTTCATAAATTTTCCCCTGTCCAATCAACTTTTTAATCAACGTACGCTGTTCTTCTGAACAATGTCTAGAACGACCTATTTTCCTCAGGCTTTCAAAAAGAAATGCATGTTCAACAAGTGCTGATTTCATCACTGATTGAATGCCACACCGGTGTTTTTTACCACAACCCTTTCAACTAATTGCACAGCCTTAAGAGCATGCATATCATGAATACTGGGTCTTTTTTGTTTTCTGAGAATCTACTGCACCAATTTATACTTGTATGCCATGTAGCAAAAGAAAATATACTAATAACAGTACTTAATATGGTTAGTCACAGTGGACTGCTATTATTTTGAACGCTATTGTATATCCAATAACCAATTATCATTCATTGTTAGCCAATAACCATTAGCACACAACCGGTTGAATTCTATGCAGAGTTGAGGTGAGGTGAGGGTGGAGGGCTTGAGCCAACACTTGACCACTGACCAACCGCAACCACAAGTAGGCGTAATCAGCCAAAAGGAGAAGAATGCAGATTTTACCTGTGGTCACCTTGAGATTTATAGAGTACAGTATTTTACTCAAGGAAACTCACTATAGTACCCCACTTAGATCCTTTTCTGCATGTTGACTTTGCAAATAATTCAAATGCTGCGACTGCCATCTTGTGGCGTTAATAAAACCTACAAGCAGAGGTTGCCTACAGCCACAACTGCCAATGATTTTTGACCTGGCATTGATACAAGATGAGCTGTTATATTTGCTGTTTTAATTGAAAGTGCAAGTCCAACAATGGTCGTAAAAAAGGGACATGGGCCTGCAATAACTACAGTTACCTTGACTACATGCCATTTTTAAAATTAAAAAAGCAGCACAAGATGTGTATTTCCTCCCTGTAGGAATTCTTTCATTTATTTTCTATACCGCTTATCATCATTAGGGTCGCAGGTATGCTGGAGCCTATCCCAGCTGACTTTGGGCGGGAGGCGGGGTACACCCTGGACCAGTCGCCAATCAATCGCAAGGCCCATATAGACAAACAAACATTTACACTAACATTCATACCGATGGACAATTTAGAGTCGCCAATTAACCTAACATGCATGTTTTTGGAATGTGGGGGGAAACCGGAGTACCCGGAGAAAATCCACACACGCATGGGGAGAACGTGCAAACTCCACACAGAGATGCCCAGCGGAGATTAGAACCCAGAACCTCCTGACTGTGAGGCCAACATGCTACCCATTCAGCCGTTGTGCGGCCCCCCTGTAGGAATCTGATCTTCAATTCAAAAATGTCTTGCACAAAGTGGACAAAACAATCTCCAAGGTGATGGCCACTCATGCGTCGGGACATAAGCCATTAGTGGAAAAGTAGTTACAACATGCAAGCATTATTTGTGTTTGACGGAAGGTTGGGTAACTTGAGCCGACTCCACACTGGAGCTTTTATTTAGGTAGGTTAACCACACCACTGTACTTCTTTTTAGAGTCTTTGAAAATACAACAACATCGGCATGCTCGCTGTAAAACTGGAGATAAGGGAATGTGAGCTATTTTTGCTAGGGGTTAATACCAAAGGGTAGGAACATTTATTTACAAGCTAAATCTGATGGCAGTTTTAGTGCCGCTGAAAATGTTTGTGTGGTTCTGCAGCTGGATATGTTTTGTTTTGTTTTTTCCACATTAAGGCTACAAATTTGAAACATTGTGCGGGGCACCTTTTACCTCATAAAGTCACATAGTAAAGCAGATTGTGTCTTTTGTTTAGTGCCTGTCCTTACTGAGTGTTAAAGGTACAGTAATGCTCTTTGCACTTTATTGTAAAGGGTATAGAGAAATACACTTCCTTGGGGGGGATGATTCAGATAGTAGATGCATGAGATCAAATAGTTGAAGCATTGATATACATTAATATGTATTATTCAAAATCATTTCAAAAGTACACTCAATATTAATAGGAACTACACTGTTGTGACATTTCATGTTGTGACATTTTGTGGTAATGAACATAAATGAATAAGAAACTTCATTTTGATGCAAAAACATGAGACTTACTTACTCACTTCAGTGTGTGCCTGTGCAGCTACAGTGAGGAAGGATAACATCGCTTATTAGTTAACGTTTTGCACTTCATTATGTCTCCAATCTCCTCGCCCATCCAAGCCATCTCCTAGGAAGTGAAAGTGAACATCATAAAAAGCTAAGAGGCAGAAGAAACACCTACCAATATTAGCTGCTCTTTTAGTTGGCTGTTGCAAACATTGGTAAGGATAAAAAATGATGAATTGCTAATGAATGCTAGAATGCTATGGTCATGGATTCTGTTACAATGCCATCTGCGATGGAAAAAGCAGACTATCCTTCTAGACTAGCCTGGGAAAATATTGTAAGAATGTAGGACAACCACAGGGAGAAATGTAAGAAGTTGTTCTCCTTTTATTGAGGTTTCATTCAATATATAGTCATCTAGTATATGGTTTCAATTTATGGTTTCTTTCAATTGTTATATTTCAACTTTTTCCACGCAACAAATATATAAACGCAACACACATTTTTGTACAGAAAATACCCATTTTTCTCGTATATGTTTTATCACTTACTTCTCCTTATTCTTTTTTTTTTATATACATGTGTGGTGAGGACAAGCGGCATAGAAAATGAATGGATGGATGTGTGGTGTGCTGCCATTGCCATTATTGCCTTGTATACAGCAAAGCGCGTTGCTGCTATTGCAACCCCATTGCCCTGAGGGCAGGTGCCAGTGGATCAATACCGTTCTATCCAATTGAAATGTTTCTTATTTCTGCTCCATGCTGCAAAAAAAACATTATATAGCCCAGTTCTAAATGACCCTCCATTCGTACCAGCATCTGCACTTTAAACACACATAAGTATGTACACACACTCTATTAAGGTCACGTCTGTCTATTTCACACTTTTTCTGTGCCCTTCATGCTATTTTGGTCTGTTTTATGTAGCCCACGTGCACGCAGACGTTCTCCCACCCATCTCATGTTCAGTCTCTAGTGGGCTGACCTGTCCACTCCAGCCAAGGTCGTCTGGGGGTAAAATGATGGAGAGCTGGGCTGAACATATTTAGCCAGCATCATTACTCCCCTTCCTAGCACCCTTCAGGGTTTTTGTGTGTAATGCTGCGGTATGAAGTGATTAACAGGACCAGGGCTGTTGCAGTACAAGAATGAGGGAAGAGATGTGAAAAGACAATGTTTGTGTGTGGTATATAGACTAGCATAAAAAGAAATATACTAGGAATGCTGTTGCCAGGGCACTCAAATCACTTTTTGCATTCGAGTTTTGCTTACATTTCTTACCTTCTTTTTCATCATCACTGCATGGTTGGCAATGGCCCAAGTTGCACTGATGCTTTGCAGTGAAATATCAATAATTACACCAATAAATATCAATTTAGTCCCGTCATTTATTATGTGCAGGAGATAATGGGTTTTGGTGAGCGTTGGCTCTTCATCAGAGGCTGACAAAGTGCAGCTTAGACTGATTGTGAGTGTCAAGCAGACAAAGGGTGTCTTTGCACAAAGAGAGAAAAAAGGACAACGTTTAATTGGGAAAAGGCTTTTATTTTGGTGATGACAGCGGCATTTGTCCTTGAAGAAGAAGAAAAATGACACGCTGACAGTGTAGCATGCACCACCTAAGGTTATGCTGTCACATTTGCAAAAGGGTGGGATGGTCGGTGGGAGCAAGTGACAAAGGACACAGAGAGACAGCTGAAGGGTAAGTGTGAGCTCATCGACCTTGTGCACCCTCCATCTGCTTGAAATGACTTTTCACGTATTCTGCAAGATTCACAAAAGTGTGTTTTAAAAATCTCCATTTACTGAAAAACTATTGCTAGATTGCTTGCTAGATTACATTTTGTACGCAGTTTTTTTACATGTTGTGTATATCATTTTATTGCAGGTTTTTTCTCCCACTACAACCTCCCTAAAGGAAGTCAAACAATAGTGTCAATCTTGAGGGAATCAATCTACTGCTCCTTTTTTCCAGGGAGCACTCCCTAAAGTCTCTTAAAACTCTAGGAGGTCAAGGCAATTCTTATCCTAAGTAAGCTTTTCAGTTTAAATCTACTCTAACCAAGCAGCGGTTCAGGAATAATGGTTAAAAACTTGAGGATATAATACTTTTCATAAGACCAGGTCCAGTTAGCCAGGAAACTCAGAGCCAGAGCCTCAGTTTAGGCCTTGGTGATGCCAGTTGGCTGACTGTCGCTCAAGCTCAGAAGTGTTTTTTACATGCTAAGCAAAGCCACACATGTGTTATATCTCTACAAAGGTTTTCTACACACGTCTTCAACAGCATTTGGTACATTTGAGTAAATTAATGGAGGACAGCGTTCTGTATTAGTAGGTCCCAGAGGAGATGTTCCTTAAAAACCTCGTTGATCCATTCAGTTTCATTTCTCAGTCCCACTTCTGACACCAAATTTGTAGTGGAAATTTCTGTGTAACCACAAAAAAGCTGATCTGTCTTTTGTTTGTTGCTATTGTCTGAGCTGATCAAATACAGAACATGGACTACTATTTTTATATGCTATTCAAATCAATGATAGTATACATACATGAAACCATACCCACTGTACACTAGACATCGTTTTTTGGGTTAAATCTGGTTGGTCCGTCATTGCCTTGATTTAGCCTAGAAAAATACTTTGAAAATTAGCCTCCTCATATTTGACAAAGATTCTAATTTGCATATCGCTGTTTACATACAATTTATATACAAGATGTAGGTCAAAGTGTATCAGGGGCTGATGAATGAGGTTAATCACCTGATTTAATTGGACCTTAAGTTGCTTTTGTGCTTTGTCACTTGACGTTTGGTCCTGTGTGTGTGTATGTGCAAATGTGTGTGTGGTTTCCTGGTAATTAAATTGGACTTTTTCAGGACCTCTAGAGGGACAACAAAACGCCCTGACCTTGGTATAGATTTATAATTACACTCCCAGTGGACCTAACACACTGTCATTGTTGGGTCACTGACTAACAACATCAGCCTCCCCACAAATGTTCTTCTCATACATCAGCGCTTGTTAAATAGTTGGGCGAGTCCAACTACAGGGGAGTGTGAGAGTCAAAGAGTACTTTCAATGATGCAAACCTGCAATTGAACATGAAATTTGACTCTTTAATATGCATGTAGGCTTCACTGCTCTCCATTTGGTTGCATTTTCCAGGTTTCAGTTTCAAGTTCAGTCTGTACAGTACAGATAAATACATAGATGGGAGGTGTGCATGACAGAAAATATTTGAGAACCATTGCCATACACACACGCTTCCTAACAGACACCTGTAGATTATCAATGATACAACATATACTAGGGAGCGTATTTTGTCATTTGGGGGCACAAGCCAAACCCAGCCATTGGGGCCATCCACATCCTTGTACTCATTCATTCATTCATTTTCTATATCGCTTATCCTCAATAGGGTCGCAAGGATGCTGGAGCCTATCCCAGCAGACTTTGGGCAAGAGGCGGGGTACACCCTGGACTGGTCGCCAGTTACCATTCATAAACTAAGCCAGCAAACATGGCTACAGTGAGGGAAAAAACAATTTGAACACCAGTTGAATTTGTAAGTTTGCCCACTAACAAAGAAATGATCAGTCTATAATTTCAATGGTAAGGTTTATTTGAACCCTGAGAGAAAACAAAGACAAAAAAATTCAGAAAAATGCGTTTCAAAAAGAGTTATAAATTAATTTGCATTTTCATGAAGGAAATAAGTATTTGACCCCCTATCCATCAGCAAGATCTCTAGCTCCCTGGTGGATCTTATACAGGTAACGAGCTGACAGTGGCAGCCCTCTCAGCTTGTTACCCGTATAAAAGAGACCTGTCCACAGAAGCAATCAATCAATCCAGATGCCAAACTCTGCACCATGGCCAAGACCAAAGAGCTTTTCAAAGATGTCAGGGACAAGATTGTGGACCTACACAAGGCTGGAATGGGCTACAAGACCATCGCCAAGTAGCTGGGTGAGAAAGTGACAACAGTTGGTGCAATTATTCGCAAATGGAAGAAACATAAATGAACTGCCAATCTCCCTCGGTCTGGAGCTCCATGCAAGATCTCACCTTGTGGAGTTTCAATGGTAATGAGAACAGTAAGGAATCAGCCCAGAACCACTTGGGAGGAACTTGTCAATGATCTCAAGGCAGCTGGGACCATAGTCACCACAAAAGCAGTTGGTAACACACTACGCCGTGAAGGACTGGAATCCTGCTGTGCCCGCAAGGTCCCCCTGCTCAAGAAAGTCCATCTACAGGCCCGTTTGAAGTTTGCCACTGAACATCTGACTGATTCCGAGGAAGACTAGGTGAAAGTGTTGTGGTCAGATGAGACCAAAATTGAGCTCTTTGGCATCAACTCAACTCGCCGTGTTTGGGGGAGGAGGAATGCTGCCTATGAATCCAAAAACACCGTCCCCACCGTCAAATATGGAGGCGAAAACATTATGCTTTGGGCGTGTTTTTCTGCCAAGGGGACAAGACAATTGCACTGCATCAAAGGGAGGATGGATGGGGCCATGTACCGTCAAGTGTTGGGTGAGAACCTCCTTCCCTCTGTCAGGGCATTGAAAATGGGTCGTGGTTGGTTATTCCAGCATGACAATGATCCAAAACACACGGCCAAGGCAACAAAAGATTGGCTCAAGAAGAAGCATTTTAAGGTCATGAATTGGCCTAGTCAGTCTCCAGACCTTAATCCCATAGAAAATCTGTGGAGGGAGCTGAAGGTTCGAGTTGCCAAACATCAGCCACGAAACATTAATAGCTTGGAGAGGATCTACAAAGAGAAGAGAGCCAAATTCCCCCTGAGATGTGTGCAAACCTTGTGGCCAACTACAAGAAACGGCTGACCTCTGTGATTGCCAACAAAGGTTTTGCCACCAAGTACTGAAGCACGTTTTTCAAAGGGATTAAATACTTATTTCCTTCATGGAAATGCAAATTAATTTATAACTCTTTTTGAAACGCATTTTTCTGGATTTTTTTTGTCATTGTTGTCTCTCAGGGTTCAAATAAACCTACCATTGAAATTATAGACTGATCATTTTTTTGTTAGTGGGTAAACTTACAAAATCAGCTGGGGTTCAAATTGTTTTTTCCCTCACTGTAGCCATGTTTGCTGGCTTAGTTTATGAATGGTAAACCTGCCCTTGCATATATTACTCGTTTTTCTATATCAGTTTATATCCCCAACCTCAGTTATTACATCAACCAAAAGTACTTTAAAAATAACAGTTTGTGCTCAAAGGGTTCAATCCTGCCTTCATGATATCAAGTCATCATCATCCAGTCCATAATTACCATAATTAAGGATTAAAAATAGGACAAAATATCACTTTGGCAATGTAGCATATTGTTCTCTCACAGCAGGGTTAAACTGCTGTCCTATAAAATTCTCTTCATTTACTTATGTCACTCTTTCTCCTGACATCACATTAAGTGCCCATCACTAAAAACTTATCAAGTAAATACTGATTATAGAATGCAGGACCACTGGTACCTGAAGTTGGAGCTCTCCGAAACATGTACAATTTTTTTAAGGCGGTATTTTTTCTCTCAACAGAATTGCCTTTGAAACTGTGGAATTAGCAGTAAACGTCATGAAGAAAACCTCAGCCCATTTGAGTTTTGGTTTCCTTTATGCTCTACAACTGGTTTGTGAAGGTTATTTCACAATTTATCAGTCGGAGAATGTTTGTGTGTGTGTATACGTATGCGTGCTTGTGCATGTAACCATACCGAGGTTAACAGTATCACAAAAATTTAAAGTGTGAAAGCTCTTATCTCTGTTTGAATAATGCAGTTGACCCCCGGGCCGGAGAGCAAGCAGGCAGACCTACTCACTCCTAAAACATTCATTGCATACACAGAAATATCTACTCATAAATAAATATAAACATAGTTTGCTTCCTTATGCTTGAGCCGATAGACAACAGGAGGAGAGGCATGATCATTTATCTCCAAGCCCTTTATCTTTAGTTTATTATTATAGGTAGGAGGTGGCTAGGGCAACAGTAACTAGACAAAAATGAGGTGCTCATTTTTTATGTTTCTCTGTCATGTTGGTGATCCCTGCTAAATAGCCTGCTCACATATACTTTTTGTAGGAATTCTTGCAAATATTCTCTATAGTTCACATAAAAGTGGCATTAAATATGTATTAATTGTAAAAGCATTCATTTTTGTACCCAAAACGAATTTTTGAAGGAAAAAACCTTACCTTTAAAATTGTGACAAAAGAGGAGCGTCGTCAAACTTCATAATTCCCCTCAAGTTGTTAACTGTGTCAGTCTGGCAAAAAATAGTGGGATAATATGCCTAGAACACTGTTAAAAATATTACACATTATTCTGACAACGGACTTCGGAATGTCTCCAACTCTGTGAGAATCCACTCAGGGTGGCAAAGAGAAAAAATGTGATGATGACCACAAAACAGGAAATGGAACTTACTGGGACATCACAAAAACACACCCTGGCTGATCAGTACAATATGGCTGAGAACGGAATAATTAACGGAATTGAAGTCAGTTGCGGGAAGTCTTTGAAAGATTCACTTCCCAGGCAGAAATCTCTCTCTCCTCTCTGTCACATGTCAGGAAAGGGCTTAAAGTCATAAACCGGTACCAAACATTGTATTTTTGATGCTGCATTGCACTGGTTCTAATTTACGCTCATGTATTTGGACACCAGTGTGAGCCGAGGACGCATTTATGCAGAGTAAAGATAATCACTGATTGGCTTGAATAAAATGTAAATGGAAAAAATGAATATCCTAATATCTCTTTAGGATTCCTGTCTAGTCCAACTTTTTGAAGTGTGCAATGTTAAAAAAGGTTATTTTAATATCATCAAACAATAAAACCCCAAAGAAAATACTAAAAACAAACATGGTGTGTCTAATTAAAACTAGATTGAATCTTCATTTGTCAACTCAACTCAGGGGGACAAAATATTCAATAATCTTGGTTATAGACAAGCCCCTTTAGGTTTGTAATTCATTTCCATCATGATTAGAATTTGATGAGCGTCATGCTTCAGAGTAGCCTTTCTAATTTCATCAGTCGAAATCATGCCGTTTTTTTCTCTCCCTTTCCCCCCCAGTAATGGCACCACGAAGCTGTCAGCAGCAACACCCGGAGGTATAGCACAGGAATTCCCCAGCAGCTATATGGGAAGCAGATGGAAGTGGGCACAGAAACCTGAGAGGTGTCGTTTATCTTCATAAGACCCTCATTCCATGGAGGTCGGCGCAAGCAGGGGAAGAGGGAATGGAAGGATACAGGGAGGGGAGGCAGAGAAAGAGGGATGTGGGTTTTATCTCTGAAAGTGAAGTAAAAATGCCTCCACTGTCAAATTTGCTAGGAATGATAGGGAAGAAGAGATAGATGGAAGTACAAGCATTGGTAATGTAGTAATGGTAGTGGTAAGTGATGGCGTTAAACCTCCGGATCAGTGCAATCTCGTATGGAGGCATCCACAAAGGGGTGAGCCTAAGCTGGTGGAAAGCATCAGTCCTGTATGGTGCCTCCACTTAGCTAGTCCTTCTTGGAATGATTTATCCATTCATTCATTTTCTGTACCGCTTATCCTCATTAGGGTCACGGGGATGCTGGAGCCTATCCCAGCAGACTTTGGGCGAGAGGCGGGGTACACCCTGGACTGGTCGCCAGTCAATCGCAGGGCACATATAGACAAACAACCAGTCACACTCACATTCACACCGATTGACAATTTAGAGTGGCCAATTAACCTAACATGCATGTTTTTGGAATGTGGGAGGAAACCGGAGTACCCGGAGAAAACCCAAGCACGTACGGGGAGAACATGCAAACTCCACACAGAGATGCCACTCCCCTCTGGCAGAAGGTTACGGTCCATTCGGACCAGAACCTCTCGCCACAGGAACAGTTTCTTTCCTGCTGCTGTTGAACTCATGAACACTTTATAACATTTGCACTATGCTCACTTTATAACCAGTATTTTTGGCACCTTATAATACCTGCACTAAAAACACTCTCATGCCTTTACTTATCAATGATTTCAACTTTTTACTCAGGTTCTATGTTTAGTTAGTTCTATGTTTATTTAATACTCTATGTTTACTTAGAATTCTACGTTGCACTGAGTCGCCAAAGAAAGTTCCTAGTTTGTGAATTGTTCACTTACAATGGCAATAAAGTTTTTCTGATTCTGATTCTGATAAAGGGGATGGCAGTGTAAAGGGTGGTGCAGCTGTGTGAAAGCCCATTGGTACCTGACACCTGGGCAGGCAATCTCGACTCTCATTGTGACATCCCTAGTTCAAGCCCAGGCGGGACGCAGGGCTGGTTGATCCAAGTGAGTTGGTTCTGTGTCACTCACTCGCGCAGGACATCAAACTGACAGTCTTGGCTTTTAGGTTCCATATTTAGGTTACATAGGGATGGCTATTACACCTATTAGGAGGACTTATAAGCGGTGTTTACACTTGCATGCATTATGCCTCTTCATTGTTCCGCAGTTTGCCGCGGCAAACTTAGGCTAAATGTGTCTCATTTAGATGGCACGCCTGAAAAGTGTGGAGGTAGTTTGCGCACTGTTTGCGCTCAAGTTATGCACTTTGTATGCAATTTGTGACTGAAAACGAAGCGTATTGAAATAAAATGGGTACGACATAGCACACGCATTATTCCCGCGCGGGTAGGAATTACCACCAGCACACCTGAAGCAGTCGTGGCATTATTTTATACTATAAACGCTTATAAATCTAACAGGCCACTTTTTATCTGTGAAAGTGTCATACAATCTGGTGTATTTTCTTGTGTCCCTTCATTCAGAAGCACTTTAAACATCAAATAACGCAATTAAATTTGACCGTTTTTTTGGTTTATTTTTTACTGAATAATAAAATGCAGGATAGTCCATGTGTCCCACAAACTCAAAAGCTTTCTTTGTTCTGTGTAATTCTATAATTATTTGTGTAAATGGTGATTTATTTAAAATCATACATCTGCTGTTACAACAGAACAGATCCTCATGGTTGTGCTTGCAAAGTTGCGAGTAATCCCATGCGGGAACTGGCAAATCTCGCTTCCGGACAAAGAGTAATCCCACCCTTCCGACGACGGAAAATGTAGTCTCACCATTGTTCAGGCAGAGCTTTTTCTGGTCTTTGAAAGGCCATTTTCTTCCTGTGGGCCCCAGCACTTGCTGAAGCAAGGTGGGGGTGCAATCAGGTAACCATGCACTATAGTAAAAAAAACAAGCCTTAAAAAAAGAAGGAAATAGGAATCATTTGGGAGTCAAATAAGGGCATGAGTAGATTGGGGACAAGAAAGGCTAATACAGAAGAAGAAAGGGAGCAGCCTTATCATTGTCAGTTGGGTTTTTAACCATAATGAATGGAGGTAAACGAGTAAAAGGAACAATCTAGAGTGACTGTCTGCATGTTGCAGTGATTCAAATCATATGCTGGCCCCATACACTTTTTCAACTTAGTGTGTGGCTCCATCTAGTGGAGCTGTAAGGAAGGTCACGTTCAACATGCAATTTATTAGTGACGGTATTTGTCAGAAAGTCCATAAGAGGTGTATGTCTAAACTTTTACGGAGGAAAACTGAAAAAGGCATAGATAGCCTTCAACTTTATGTAATTAAAACACCCAATGTAGGTCAAGATATGTTAAGCGGTTGACAATATTTGTTATAATATAGACATGTTATTTTAAGAAAAACAGCCTATTTCTCATCTCATGTCCCTTTAACTGCACAAGTCCTCACGGCCCTGTATTGGTCCGCCGCCCAGGGATTGGAAACCTCGGCTTTAGTAGTCATCCCGTTTGAGCCATTATTGAACTGCCAATAGGGGGTGACACAACCACAGTCTTACAGTCACAAAACACTACTGTTTTATCTGCCTCTCCTTATTGTAGGTTAGAAGTGAACAATGCTGCAAATTAAATAAAAGTATACAGTAGAGGCCAGTATTGCTGATACTATAGTTTTAAAAAATCATTGAATGATTTTGTGAATTGAATTGATCACGATAATATTAATACAACATGGGACAAACAAAACATGTTTTATCACCAAACTTATTTGATAGAATTTAAAAATACATAGACAGAGAAAAAAACGTATATTATTGATAATGTTTCCATATAAAAAAGAATAATACAATTATTCCTTTATGCCATTTTATTACACGTTGTTTGTGCAAAATAAAGTAAGGCCGGAAGGATATTCTGTGTGCGAGAATATCTCTTTACTGTTAAGATGAGCTGGTTGCAAAAATAAACGTGCTTCTTCAGGCTCTTTTCCGCACACCTCATTTGTGCGGAAAGTATAACCCCGCCTTCAGCTTGCTAACCCCACTAGCTTCCATTCACGGAAGGGACACTACTTCTTTGTGTATATGATGCACACACAACTCTGTCTTCACGCTCTGTCTCCTTTCGGCTCCATACTTCTTATGCAGTGAGGAGTTCAGGTGCACATGGAATTGTGCGTGTTTGGCGCTAATTGTTTTTCATTTTTACTTGCGTACCCTTTATCGCATTTGGCGTACCCCCGGGGGTACGTATACCCCACTTTGGGAACCTAGTATTTAAGGTACTCATTATAATATACACTCCCGTTTTTAAAAAAATGATTAAGCAATATTTTGCAAAAACAGCCATTAAACTGAAATAGGCTGTTCATCAACTGTTACAAATTTAAGACCATAGCTCAGAAAAACCCGAAACCTCCCATTATATAGAAATGAAATTTTTAAAGTATGACTTAATCATGAGTAGTTGCACCATTCATTCTGCACCTCAAACATCTGTTTTGACATGGTTGAAAGCCAGGGTTTTCAGGAGACTAGTGGGAATGTTGCTCCTGGTGATGAAGATGTCTAGAACTGATGTTCATTTTCGTAAACTTTCTTTACCTTCCATCCCTTGTGCTGTGTGGAAAACATCTGAGGTGGGATCTCCTTGTCATGCCAGTAACATTGGTAGGTTAGATCAGAGAATAAAACTTTCTTCCACCTTGCATTTTCCCATGCCTGGTGCTCTTGTGTAAATTCCAAAGGGGCGATTTAGAAAAACATTTTTGTTCCATAACCCTCTGGATCTGACCATGTTCAAAGAGAGAAAGACTTTTTGCCTTTGCCTTCCCATCAAGAGATCATGCCACGGTAAATACCTGACAGAAAATGACATTGACTCCACATTTTGCCAAGATTTTAGCTTTTAAAGGCTGTGGTCCCAAACTTTTGGTCAGCTGATGAACAGCCTATTTCAGTTTAATAGTCAAAAATGTTTTGTCTCACTCCCATTTCTGTTTTTTGTAATTTGAAGCTCTACTTAGAAGAACCTTGTTAAGATCCAACAGTGGAAAATGTAAATTCTTGCAATTTGTCAGCTGGTTGATCAGTAGTGTCGTGTGGGAGTATGATGTGAACGCTGCTCACAAACATCTTCTATCACCTCATACAAAACACATGGTTTGCTTTTGCACTTTTTCCAGAAAAAAGAATCCCATTAGACTGGTGCACGACCAGTCCTTTTCTTCCAAAAGCTCACTCTCCATGAAAACTCTCCTCACCTCTTCATTCTCACACCTGCTTTTGCTTCTTTCTTTCACTCGCAACATCAATGTTCCTTATACCTAGCTTCATTTACAGCCGTTTATTTACATTGCGTCCTGTTTCACCTGTGCTGCATTTAGACCACGTCCTTGTAAAAGGGTTTTTAAAAAACATCATTTATTGTGAAATTAGATTGTAAAGCAATCACGCTGACCAGCAAAAACGACTGAAAATGCTGAAATATGAATGAGATGAAGCTTTGAATATGACTTGGAAGATTAAAAAAAGATGAATATGAGCTTAAACCCACCTGACGAATACTATATGTATTTTTACTGGAATTACTCATGAAATTGCAGCTCATTGGCACTCTTTCTGACTTCTGTCAGCATACCGCTAACAATCTTTTTCTTTTCCTTTTGGCTTATCCCATCAGGGGTCGCCATAGAGAATCATTTTTGCATGTTTTGATTTGGCAAAAGTTTTACATCGGATGCCCTTCCTGGCACAACCCTCTGTATGAGGGATAATACCTTGCGTTAATGCAACAATAAGCCAAATATTTCCACAAGTGCGAGGAGTCACAGATATTATACAAAATGTTCATCTTTCTCATCTGCTCCATCTAGAGAACTATTCTGTTTAAAAAAAAAAAAAGCAACTTCACTACAGATCTTAAAATAACACTTATCTAGTTTTATGTGGTTTTATGTGCTTCGGGAGTCCTCCAAGCCATCCATGCTTGATAGGACTCCTTCTTCAGCTTGACAGCAGCCCTAACCCCCGGTGTCCACCATCGGGTTCGGGGCTTGCCACCGCGACTGGCCCCGACCACCTTGCGGCCGCACCTACAACTGACGGCCTCGGCAATAGAGGCACGGAATACGGCCCATTCAGACTCAATATCCCGGTCCTCCCTCGAGATGCAGGCGAAGCTCTGCCGGAGATGAGCGTTGAAGACTCGACGAATGGGAGATTCTGCCAGACGTTCCTAGCACACCCTCACTACGCGTTTGGGTCTGCCAGGTCTGTCCGGCATCTTTCCCTGCCATATAATCCAACTCATCACCAGGTGGTGGTCAGTTGACAGCTCAGCCCGTCTCTTCACCCGCATGTCCATGACATGCGGACGCAGGTCTAATGATATGACCACAAAGTCGATCATAGACCTGCGATCTAGGGTGTCCTGGTGCGAAGTGCACTTATGGACATCCTTATGTTCGAACATGGTGTTTGTTATGGACAAACTGTGATTCGCACAGAAGTTCAGCAACAACACACCGCACAGGTGACCAGGTTCAGGTCAGGGAGGCCGTTCCTCCCAACCACGCCCCTCCAAGTCACACTGTCATTGTAACACATGGGCGTTGAAGTCTCCCAGCAGAACTATGGAGTCACCAGCTGGGGTGCTCTCCAGAACCCCTCTGATAGACTCCGAAAAAGGCTGGGTACTCTGAACTGCCATTCGGCGCATACGCACAAACCACAGTCAGGACCCTTTCCCCAGCCCTAAGGCGTAGGGAAATAACCCTCTCGTTTACTGTAGATGACTCCAGCATAGAGGCACCAAGCCGGGGGGCTAACAATAAGGCCACACCAGCTCGCCGCCTCTCCCCTGCTGCAACTCCAGAGAAGAACAAGGTCCTGGCCTGGCTCCAGGCTGAGGCCCCGGTATCCCACGTCCGGGGGATGGTGCAGTCACTCCTTTTGTTGTTTTTCATAGGGGTATTCTGAATCACTCTTAGTCTGGCCCGTCACCTCGAACCTGTTTGCCTAGGGAGACCCTACCAGGGGCATAAAGCCCCCAACAACATAGCTCCTAGGATCACTCGGGCACTCAAACCCCTCCACCGCGATAAGATGGCGATTCACGGAGGGGAGACAGTGTCCCAATAGGGCTAACTAAAAGTACATTTAAACTTCCTAAATTCCAGAATCAATGCTCTATTGGTCTGATTGGTCAGGTTTTGCATCCTTCTTGTAAAATCCAAAGACATTTCAATATTTCTAATTTTGTGTTGAAAATCTTTTACGGTGACTAGGTAGGCGGTGACTAATAAATAGTAGAGGCACAGTAGCTAGTGGCTACCAAGCATGCTCGTCGGCATGTTGAGATGTTGTTTCATTTGGTTATCTATTTTTCCTCAACAATTTGTGTTAATGTTGTCATGGCAACATTATAGGTTGATCATGCAACCTATAATCAAATTGAAGGTCTCCAAGAAAGAAAAACATAAAGCCTCTGTGGAGCTCATTTATTTTCTGGATGACAAGACCCTGTCTCTGGTGATGCGCGATGTGGCAAACGACAGACCCCAGGCGCTCAAGATTCTCTGTGAGTACAATGCTGGCAAAGGGAAACCAGGAGTTATAAACTAAAGAAGGTGACAAACTGGTTTGCAAACTTTAAAAATCCCTGTACAGACTAAAACAGTCAGGGCGCAACTGGAACAAAAAGATGCATGATTATTTGTGTGAAATAGAGTTTGTACAGAACCCAGTTGGTCATTGTGTGTAGTTGTGCAAAGTCAGTGACCAAGACAAAATTGTCATTGTCATAAGATGATTTGATTAGTGCTGCTGGTGATGAGCATGTTGTGACACGTGTGAAGACAATGCTGAAGTCTCAGTTTAGAATGAAAGACCTAGGTAAACTGGCACATTTTCTAGGTGTTGACTAGGTAGAGATCTGACATGATAAACTGTAAACTTTGAGTCTGAGAGCAAAACTTTGACTTCAATGACGATGCAGAAGTAATGGATGAAATATAGGTACACAAAGTACACAAAATAAAGTTTGCGTCAGAAAATACAAAGATAATACAAAGTGATGCATGTGATCGAAAGAGCAAGACTGGTTACTGCATCAGCCTGAACAGCAAGGGTACGGTAATCTCATGGAAAACCAAACGACATCCTACAGTGGCTCTATCCAACTGTGCGGCCGAGTAAATGGCTATAGTTGTGCAAGAGTGCATGTACTTGCTACAACTGTTGAAATGTTTTGATGGACAAGCATACAAGTGGTAAAAACCTAGCACATAGGCAGTGATGCAAACATGTGCACATTAAATACCACTTTGTAAGATCCATGCTGAACGGAGATCTAATGATCCTGGAATAGTGTCTAAAAAATGGAATGGTTGCGGATGTCTTAATAAAGCCTGCAATTAAACTAAAACTTACAAACTTTGAATGAAATCTTCACGCTTGGTGAATAAATAATATACTAACAATGTGTTAGCTAAGTCATGATAAATACAGTATGAAGTTCATGAAATGTGAGCAAATGGGGTGAAATGAGATGGGCTCTCAATTGGTTATTTATTTTTCCTCAACAATTTGTGGCAACCACCGATCACATGACCTCTAATCAAACTGATGGTCTGCACATGTGGCAAAAAACAAATAAGGTGTGCCCGTGGGTGCGGGCGCACACACAAAAACCAAAGTGCTGTGGGCTGTGGTTTATGTCACGTTAAATGTTGTGCAAGAACAAACTGTTGACATAGCACACACCCATTCTCGTCATCTCGCCGACTATCCTTTCGCCCGCAGCCCAGTCATTCAGGTTGTTTACAAGACACTCAACCGATTGCCTCTCTTGCGATACCTGGTGCATGTCTCCACAGTCAATTAATCTAAACATTTATGGCTGACCCATATCGATACAGCGGTTTATTGTTCACAACCTGGTTATGCGGACTCTAATACCTCACAACTTGTTTAAATATTGTGTCACTCACGAGTCAGTGACAAAGAGGTAGCCAGTACCAAACTTGACCAACAAGGGAACTATGAGTTTTTCAACCCATCGGAAATTTCTGGAGGTCATCGCTTTCATGGAGTCACAATAGAAAACGCTAAAATCATCGCACAGCAACTTAGCACGCAACAGGTTGGTAACAAATAGACAAGATAACTACCAATACAAGTGGAGAATAAAAAAAGTTAACATAACATTACCTGTCTTTTGCTTTGCCGGGAAGCAGAAAGACTACTTCCATTTTCTAGTGTGCGCAGGTGGCCCCGCCACAAACAACTTGTTTATTGTTGGTTAAAAGTAACAGCAATTGTCAGACAGCAGCTCACACAAACCCTGGTGGGGAATAACCTATTAGCAAATCTAGACATCATTAATAGCAGCATTCAAGCTTTCCATTTTAGGAATTTGACTTCCTGCTTCCCAATGCAAAGAATGATAGAAAGCAGTTAACGTAGTCTACTGAAATTATTATTGTGGTTGATTATTGTCCACTACTATTGGTCGTTGTCTTCTCCATTTGTTACCTACCTGTTTTTGTGTGGTGATTTTAGCTGTTTCTTTTATGACACATGAGTCAGACGGTTGCTTGTGATTTCTGCTGCACACTACTTGCGTTATTGGTGAGAAACCAAATGCCCTGGTCTCACATAGGGATTGCGGAAGCCCAGGTTTCCTTTAAATTAGCATAACATACCATAGCAGGAAGAAACCTAAACGCTGCTACTTTTTTTCAATAGCAAATCAAACAGGTGAGAAATGCTTCAGTGTATATTTTGTTCAAAATTAGAGTAACCTTATTAAAACAACCACCGCCTTAAATACAGCTAACCTGGAGTCATCTTTTATTTCTTGTGATAATTAGTCAATAATTTGTTTGCAATCATATGGTAAAGGTGTCACTTATCTCCTAAAACAAAAGCCAACAGTCTTAGACCAGGTAAGGATGAAAATACAGTTAATGTCTCCTTGGTCAAAGTGTTAGGCTGTGACAGAAACCTTCCTGAGGTACTTTACATTATAAAGTGAGTCAGACTTCTTTAGTGGTTTTCGGAGAAATTCTAGTCAGTCAGCTCAGCTCAAGAACAGAAATGAAGGTTGACAGGCACATTGAACTTCCTGAAAGAACTATTATGAAGATTAGGACACAAAGGAGTAGGAAGATGGCCTCCATCCATTTTCTATACAGCTTATTCTCACTAAAGTTGTGCGGGTATGCTGGAGCCTATCCCAGCTGATCCTCTGTTATCAAATGTTCTGGCATTAGGCTTGCATGTAATGTTTCTGTACATGACTTTTGATGCAATCTGATCCTTCCCATTATGCTGCTACTTCACAACATCATGTTTTCTTAACTTTTGGATGTCATCACGCTCCTTATCTATTGCCTCATTTAGATACTTAAACATGTTGTGTAGCTCCTCGAGAACTTTCAACTTCTCTGAGGGGTCTATCACCTGATCCCTCTAATCTTGCTTAGACTTTATTTTTGTGGTGTATAACAAAAAAATCTCAAATGTGAGAAATCTATCAGTATTTGCTACTTTTAAACTGAGGGAACAGGGAATTACAATAGGGTCAACTGCCCACAAATCCTGCAGGAAACTACCATTCAGCACTGTGCCTACATTACAATTCTTATATCACAGAGGAGCCCTGTGCTGGAGCAGGTGTGGCTGAAAATGCGTGGTTGAAAAAGAAAGACAGCCAACCGATATGACACCCAACCTCAATAAGAGCTGTCCTTAAAGCAATAATCCCTTCCACTCTTATTTTGGCCATTCTTTCCAAAGAGTCCGCCCATCATTCCTGCATCAGCACTTTCTTGGTGGAAGTAATCACTGCAAAGAACGTTGCAAAATATGGTAGAAATCTAGGTCAAAAAGTGTATTTCTTATGTACTGTATTAGTCCAATTTACTTATCTGAAGTAATATTTTTACTGAAATCTGAGATACTCAAAATGAGCAAAATAATACGGCAAAAAAACATAAAATGTTCTTCTTCTATTGGCAGATTGTTTTTTACTGTGTTAATTTTACTGTATTTTATTTTATAGTGGCTTGCAAAGACTTCTCTGCTGGCCTAAAGAAAATTTACACCTTAAATTCTACTCTTTACAGTTTATTATCCTTATTCACTAACGTGTCTCTTAGCTGCTTAGCTCCAGTATGTGTACGTGTATGTTAGATTTTTTTTTTTGTCTAATCAGATTTCAGGTTTTATTTGTTGCCATGTCAATGTAATCTTCCCAGGACCATCAGAATCAGGAATCAGAACCAGGGCCAGCTAGCAGGCATACAGTAGCAATTCTTGTCCTCTGATTAGTTGATGTCTCAAAGCCTATTCCTTACACTCGAAATTACCAGTGCACTTGAGCGCCCCATCATATGAGCAGTGCAGTGCTTAAAAGATCCTTTTATTATAGGAGCCAGACCGGTGTTGTTCATGTTTTATGTAAGTTATATGAACAAATAAGTGAGTTATATTTTATATGTACAGTGTATAACTCAGTCTGAGAAAGGATTTGTTTGCCACTTTTACTGCAGGTCTTCCAGGGCAATGGTTACGAGTGAGTGATGAGTGAGCTTTTATTATTTTTCTAATGTTTTTGGTCATTATTTAGATAAATATTGATTCTTAACTATTACAGATATTGTTTGGAGTTGCTTGGAGAAGATGCCTAGTATTCAAAAATAAAGGGTTAACTGGGTCCCTATGATTTCCGCATTAACGGAATCGGGGAATTGGCCATTAAAAACGGGATTTACTTTTAAAAGTGGAATCTCACAAAAGTGGCATCATGTGAATGAAATGCTGCCACTGTGAGGAGAAGGAACGTTTGTGTGTGGAATTATATACACGGCGAACGGCTAAATTGTGGCGGACTCTCTTTACTAACACTAATCAACCAGCCGCTACTACAGTATGTTGAAATGACGATAAACACCGTGTTGTGTTTTAATGTTTTATTGTAAGGAGCATTTTACAATGCCTGACGATGACGTGCAATTTCTGAGTGGAAAAAAAAATCACCTTTTTGCACCTAGCTCGTTAGCCGTAAAAACACTTTCTCACACAAAGAATTCTGCACTTCAAGAGCGCTGTTTGATACATGTCAAAACAGTAAACAAAAAATAAGCATGTCATAAAAATATTTTACATGTGCAGTTAGAGTTGCATGAGTGACTACATCTTCCTTGATCACAAGCACAGACTTAACACTTTGCTTTTGTAGCAATGTGTGCAGAGGCTGACATCCCATTAGAAAGGTTAGCATGCAGGCTGCATTCATTTCTCAATTACTGGGCTAAATTGTCCATTGATGGATTGCATCAGTAAATGGTTTTTGGCACTTTTATTATTAACTGACCTTTTATTCACTAACCCAAAAATCACACACACTACACTTGTAAAAAAAAATACTCTAAGTGTAAAATGTTAAAAAAAAAAAAATTTATAAAAAATTATACAAAATTCAAATGAAGAAAACGGAATTTGGCAAAAATAAAATGGAATTTGTAAAAAAAATAAACAATGTTACAAAATGATTGGTTACAAAAAATTTATTTGTAGTCAAAAATAAGCACTTTTGTCCTTGATTTAAGATCATTTTTTCATAGCTCACGTTTCCACCTTTTTGTACACTTTTTGTACTGTACTGTACATTCTTTGACAGGTGACAACACTTCCACTACATGAGGAAATACAGCACCTGAATAGTGCAAAGCAATGTCAATTTACATTTGAGGAAAACATATTTTAGATTACGCTGTGGATGTTCACTACCCTCCACTTTCATTTCCAACACTGGTCTGGAATAACAGGGAATTCCATCCTCTTTTTCTTCCCCAGTGTAACCATGCTGCCTGGTCCAGCTGAATATATATACTTAGCGTTTAGAGAGCACTGGCCACAAAAGCAGGAATGTGACTTGAAAAGGGCTGTTACATTTTAATTTTTAACCCATAAAATAAACACAGAGCGGCCCTACAATTTTTTTGCAATTTTATGAATGGCTGCATTCATTCCAATATGCCCATCCAATCAGAAAATTGACTGTGGTACAGCCACACCCATTTGGAAAAGTCTCTGTTGCTCCCTGTGCACTGATTCGTCAGCAGTGAGGAGAGGAGTGGAATCTGCCAGATCGTATAAATTGGTGTTAGGGCAGTTGTCCCTGTGGGAACACTGGGACTAAGACCTGAAAAGGGACTGAAAGTATTTTACTGACCGCCAATCGGTGGACGACAGACTGAATATACTGTATATATATTTCCTTGTGAAACATGGAATATCTTATCTGCCTGATTATAATGACAACAGCCTTTGGCTCACAGGTAAGTCCCTTATAGGAGTTTGAAGGAGTCCAATTATTGGCAGTCTGTTCAAAGATCAGCTAAAGAACAACTATGTCATCTGCTGGATGATATGGTAAATATAATAGATGTCCTTTTAATGTACATCATTTAAGGTCACCAGATTTATTTAGTGGGGTTATAAAAAAGAGTCTCTGTGCTTTTTGTAGTGGATACAGCTCTAGTGATGTTGGCTCTCTGCATGTTCACTCAAAATACTGACTTTACAACAAACTGGAATATGGTGGAAGGTCAAACACAATTTGGATATAACTTCCCCCATAGGAAAGAATAGAAATAGAAATAATCTGTTCTACAGTCAAACTATGATGCATGTGAAATCTTAATTTCGTGAATGGCGTTGTATACCGTTATAATGTTATTAAAGCACGGCGTCCTAACATTAATGCAGAATGTCAAAAGCGCAATGCAACACACAATTCGATTTGACAAAAAAGCATGTTGTCTTTATAAAGGGCATATTTTAAACTTCTAGTTTGTTGTTTTTTTTTAAATGATTTATCCCTTATCCTTATTACTGTATATTGATGATATGGCAATCCATTATTCTTTGCAGTATTTACCAATAGTTTGTATGTTGATGATATTGGAATAAATCATGTATTTTAGTAAAGTTTGGATCCAGAATTGTTTTGACAATGTGATTTCCCCAGGTGGCAGCTAGCTGTCCGGCTGTGTGTGAGTGCCCTGCAGGGTCCCCAGTATGCCCACCCGGGGTTAGCGCTGTGCCAGATGGATGTGGGTGTTGCAAGGTATGCGCTGCACAGCTGAACCAAGACTGCAGTCCCATGAAACCTTGTGACCATCACAAAGGCCTGGAGTGCAATTATGGCAACGATGTGACAGTGGCCTCGGGTGTCTGTCGAGGTAAAGGGGTGATGGGTGCATTGCATGCTGGGAGGGGGGTGGACTTTCCCATAGATAGTAGATCACCTCTTACTATCCTAATGCAGGCTTTTAAAGAAGGCAATTATTTCAGATTTGTTCTGCCCTTAAGAAAAATTAGTTTAAAATAAAAAGGTGACATTCTAAAATGTACAAAAAATGTACAATTATATTAAAATATGACTATAGTATACCTATTAGATATATACTGTATATGGATGATGGGTAGAAATATAATATCACATAATAACATATCTTTATGTATAATAATAATGTTAAAAAAAACAGTTGAATTGCAGTTGTTCCACTCTGGTCCTGTAGGTGGCAGTAACAGGCATTACAAAAAAGTTGTCCAAATTTTAAACAATTTGATATTACAGTGGTACCATCGTCCCACGGTCCATCACAGTTCGAACATCCCTCCCTCATTCTATCACGGTTTTTCAAAAAGGAATGAATGAATAAATTATTGATCACTGTTCAGTGGTTGACTACAGCCTATTATTAGTTCAAGAAATGCATATTTAAGCAATGCATATTATTGGCTTGAATTTGGCATAAGAATGTTCTAAATGAACTAAACTATAATACAGTTTAAGGCAATACAAGATGTTGATGAAGTGTAGTCTACAGTGGCCACTAGGTGTCCCTAATAAAACATACAAGACTTGCTCACCAATGACAGGCTTTTATTATTTTATTATTATTTCTCTTACAACAAGCACAAATATAACATAATGATAATAGTCATCATCTTCATAATAACATGGGGTATTGTTGTGGTCGTACTCCAGCTAAAACTAAATTCTGAATTCACAATGTCACTTCCTGTTCACATGTACAGGAGACATTTATTGAAACACACACAAGCACATGTCATATTTATGTCTCAAATAGCTTATTTTCTCTTATGATAACTACTTTATTGGGTAATAGGAGTGTAAATTTGGCTATAAGGACGTAATTTTATGTCTAGAGGGCTCTAATAATGTTTAAAAAAATCATATTTTAAAAGTAATCAACAAGTTTTCTATGCTGTAACTACAAAAATATTCAGTTTATTAATATTGAATCCTACTTCACAAAAAAACATGAATTAACTGTGATAAAAAAGGGATTGCTGCACTTTAATTTCTGTAACTAGTTCATTCCAAAGTGTTAGATGAAAACGAAATCTACAAAAACCGAAGCAATTTTTACCATAAAAAATAATGTAAATCCAAATCATCCATTCCAGACAGAAAATACAATAACTTTACAGAGAATTATAGTTTTACAGAAAACAAATGATAAATGATGGAACGTACTGTTGAAGTGGATTTTCTGTACAACCCGGCGAGCTCAAGTTCAACAGTTTTTCTCACTTTCTCTATCACTTGCAACTATTTTGGCCCCATGGCGGGCTGTTCTTGGCTGTACTTTGTCTGCTTGTTGCAACATAATGGTCTGTCTGGAAAATATGGTAAAAAGGAGGTTGTGAAATCCAAAAAACAATGACGCTTGTGTAAGAGGGTATTGCTGTTTAGATTAGCCACAAAGTCAGCAGTATAGGTTGTAGCATGTAAGCCTGCACATGTAGAAACATGAGTGGAGAGAGTGGAGGATGTTTTGTGGGAGTGAAAGTAATAGAGATAAAAATAAGCTTCATGCCAAGCGCTGTCCCACAATCTATGAATAGCAGGTCCTTCGTGTTTTGGAGACAAGTAGTCTGACACTTCTTGTATCCTTATTTCCATTGCCCTTTCAGTCAAAAGAGTTGTTGCCATGGAAAGTTATCATATTTCAGTGTTCAAATAAAACAACATGTGAATTCTTGTCATACAGCTTGTAGGGGTTGTGGTGCATTAACAAACCACGTTGCACGGAATGTGAGGGATTGTTATGAATAAGAAGTGTCACCGCCTCTGTTTCCAGCCAAATCAGAAGGACGCACGTGCGAGTACAACAGCAGGATCTACCAGAATGGCGAGAGCTTCCGTGTGAGATGTAAGCACCAATGTACCTGCCTAGATGGCACAGTGGGCTGTGCACCTCTCTGTGATTACAAGCTGCCCGGGGCCTCGCCGTCCTGCCCCTTCCCACAGTTGCTCAGGATGCCCCGCCATTGTTGCTTCTCTGTGGACTGCCACAAAGGCACCAGGGGCCTTCCTCCTAAACACCACAAAAAGGTTTGTTATTAAATGATGTTGTCATTGAACACTGTTTGGAACTTGCAATAGTCATGAAATTGACAATATAGTAATATAGTATAGTATTATCGTTGATTTTTTTTTAATGTAGTGTTCCGAGAGTGCAGAGGACACTGTTGAATCAAGTGCCGTTATTTTGGTATATAACAAAATTACAACAGCAGCTCTTAGAGTAGAAAATATCATTAAAGGAAATGTCAAGATTCAAAAATCATTTATTATTTCTCGTTCTTCTTACGTTTCAAGTAAAAATGTAAGCGATGGCTAATTTCGGTTTAAATTTCAAGGGGTGTCGACATGAAGACCTTCACTTTAACTCTTTTTGTTTGTGGCACATAGAATCATCCCTTTGCGGTTTAAACATTGCTCCTTCCCTCCATCGCGTTTTTTGATTCGATAGCCTGCACATTAGAGTTACTCAATGTGGTGTAAACACAGAATAACAGCAGTGTAAAGGTGACTTCATGGGTGTTATTTCATGCTTACAGGGCTGTAATATTTGGAAGAAACATGTTTACAGGATTTCCATGCTCTAACTACAAAAATCATTCCATTTATTAATAAGTCCTACATCTGATCGCGGCCGGTCTGCAATCTATTAACCACGATAAACAAACAACTACTGTGCACAGACTCCTCTAGCTAGAGTGACCTCGCTAGTGACCTATGACGAAGTGACCTGAGAAAGTACAGTCCTTCCTCCTTCTTGAATTTCACGGCTTCACTCTGTCATATACAGTATAAATAAAAATAATAATCCTCATAAAACACGGGCTGCTGTTGCAGCCGTAACTCACAACAGGCTCCAACTACAAAAATATTCCATTTATAAAGAAGGAATCATACTTCATGGAAGTTACCTGCCTTCATAATTGTTTTAAGACATGGCAAAGATTCAGATAAGCAAGTATGTATCGGTGACTAATTAACATAACTAGAGTACTTACAGGGAATGTTGGCGGCTGCCAAGAGAGTGCCAACTTGTCCAAAGCATTATATCCCGCCCCCAACAAACAGACACACGCATTAGGTTTGTTTGGTGTCAGCTAATGATTGTAATTTGTCAAAGTTTAGCTAATAACTTCAGCTAGATATGAATGTACTGTGTAGCCTATCATAACAACTGCATGACTGCAAATTCTTTCAGACTACCTTTGTGTACGTGCATGCACATTAGGCATGTGCCCTTCATGCCACTAATGACAACATATGCAAGCCGGTTGGTGTGCATTTTATATTTTTTGGTTTAAGAAAATTTGGAGGGAGTTGCAAACACTCCCTTTTATAACCATAAGTAGAAAGCACAGCAAAAAACATAAGCTGCAAGTTGACTTTCTGAGCTCATCTTGCGCTTTATCTCATAGACAACCTTTCCAAAAAGACACCAATCCAAAGTGGAGCGTCATCCTGTCCTTCGACCTCAAGAAAACGAGCCACTCCTGAAGAATGACATTGCACCTCTCCAGACGAATGGCTGGGAAGGTGAACGAGGCTACAATCATCTGCCTGGTGAGAGAAGAGCCCTCTATGTGTGGAATTACCGTAGTCATCTGTCAGCATACCGTGTGTAGGAAAATATGTGTTGTACATTTGCTGTTTGCAGTGTGGGGCCCCCTCAAGAAGTGTCCCATCCTCACCACTGAGTGGTCCCAGTGCTCACGCAGCTGCGGAATGGGCATTTCCTATCGCCTCTCCAACAATAACCCTCAATGCAAGCTGGAGAGAGAGACGAGACTCTGTACGGTGCGGCCTTGTGGCATCATGACTTTTCCCAGCAAGGTAAAGTCAACCTGACTTTGTGAAACAATAGCAAGAGAGCATAAGGAGGGCAGCAAGTGGAAAAAGTCTTATCACATAAAGTGAAACCGCCACACCTTGTGATAACACCTAATCATACAAAATAAGCTGTCGCTTATCTGTCCTTCTTTATGCGGAAAACATAAACTTTTACTCTGTTTCCATGGTAGCTTCTCTGACGGAGACAGAAAACATTGACTCTTTGCTACAGGGGGTGGGAAATCTCATTGCAAAATAAACTATATGGAAGCACATAGAGAATAATAAAACTGAACATAAATAATGGACAATTTGGTGTTGTTATTATTTATTATTATTAATTGAATTTAATTCAACTCTTAAACCCTCACCATCTAACTTCAAAATGACACATCCAGATAGTGTAAATAACATCCACACAGTCTGCACGGATACATTTTGTGTCAAAGTAAAGGGGAGACTACGAGTTTTCTGTAGATGGTTTATTATTATTTTTATTATTATTACTATTATTGTTTCTAAGCTACAGAACTAAAGCTACCCGTGCAGTGAGTTTTACCGGTAGAGGAGCGATTCTTGTATCCATTGAACAGCAAGTGTTGGCTTTCAAATGCTGCCAAATTTGTCGCATTAGTCTTTTGTTTTATGAAATGCCTAAAACATATGCTGGTCTTAGACTGTTTACACAGGTTCGACTTTTGCAAACTTCAATGCTTGTGGTATGAATTGCCTCCTGTTTTCCTAAAATTGCTTTTGTTGAACTTTTAGCTGAGGTTATTCTAGTTGCAAGTGGATTTATGGTGTGTATATTGACACAAGTAGTTACCATAGCAGCACAGATTCAACTCAGCTGCCCCCAGTTCAAGGGGCTGGAAGCTTTAAAAGGTTAACTTGTTCCAGGTGGTTGCCATTATAAAATCTCCAACAGTAAAGGAAATGGCTTAAGTATGATTTTTCTTAACTGTCATACAAGCGCAAATAGACGTCTGACAGTATATTATGCACTCACCGGTAATGCTGAGGAATGACACTTGTCTGGGAGGTCGCTTCACATTAAGAAAAAAGGCAGCTCACTTTACAGCCGAGGTGGACACTTGAGTCATGCATGACTCTGGACTCGAATTGATAATGTCATCAAAGACTTGCAACTCGACTATGAAATTAACAACTCTGGACCTGACTCGGACTTTAGTCTGATGATTTGAAAACACTTGAGGTTTTATACTTTATACTTGAGACAAAACTTTGCCACAATAGTAGTAAGATAAGTTCTGCTTCTATGGGCATCATCACATTTATCTTCTTTATCACTAATAGCACCCCTCTGTGAGGGCATTGCAAAAAAACAAGAAAAGAAAAAAACAGTTTTGGAGTTCATTCTTGAGATGCTCACTCAACTGAAGTATTATAAAAATTGACATTTGTAAAACTTCAGAGGTGTATTTATTTTTAATTTAAAGTAGGGGTGGGCAAACTGCAGCCCGTGGGCCACATCAGGCCCTCCAAGCATCTTAACAGACGTATATTCCTGTCACAAGGCAGGCTGGGTAGCTTGTGGTACTCTTTCTCCCAACATGTTGCCGTGTCTGTCGCATTTTTGCTGGATTGCAAAATATGTTGAGGAGGTCTTCAGAGAAGTAAACACAGAGGAGTTAACATACTCTTGATAACCAATGTTTTATTGTTCATAGTTCATATTGTTGTTGCAGATGGACTACCCAGTATGTCTTGAGGGCATTTGGAAATAACAGTTTTAAATTATGTTGGAATGTTTATCAGTGTTTATGTGTTTTTGTTTCGCCGCAACGTGCAAAAGTATGTTGTTTTGTTTGATGCCACCCACACATAGACTGCCAAATATTTTCACCCAATGTGGCCCACGAGTCAAAAAGTTTGCCCACCTCTGCTTTAAAGGTTCCACAGTAGCAACAAAGTTGTTATGGTTTTTAGGTAAGCGGTACATGCAATTGTAACTGCATGGGTGCTGATTTTCTCTACTATGTTGTAGTTTTGTTAAGTATATATAGCAGCTTCCGTCCAGCCTTGGCATTCCTACCAAGCAACTGTCCATAACTAAGCTCCACGTGTATGTGCTGGTTGTCTATATTCATGCTCTATGTTGGACACACACCAGAAGGCCTTTTTCATGCTTGGTTTGTTTTAAGACTTTGAAGTGTCTTGGAAAATCAGTGTGCTTTTATGGAGATGTACAATGTGAAACTGCAGAATTGTGCAGGAGGTTTGTTTTTATAACGAAAAAAATTGTAACCTCGTATCATGCAAAGAACTATATTGGATAGAGTAAGTGGGTGTTCAAAATGGACCATGGAGCCCTAAAATCCTATGATTTAAAAAAATGATGATCAACAAGCTTTTTATTGCAAGAAACAATGGCTACTGTCAGCCGTAACCATGCCACACAGAAGCACACACACCAGCACGACAACAGTGACTCCCTCAACTGACTCCTAAACGACACGCCCGCCGTTCCTGGTTTGTTCACGGCATTTATTTTGTACTGAAACTCAGAGAGGACTCACATGAGTTGGCTCAGGCATCTGTTAAGAATGCCTCCTGGATGCCTCCCTGGGGAGGTGTTCAAGCCGTGTAGGAGGCCTCGGGGAAGACCCAGGACACACTGGAGAGACTACGTCTCTCAACTGGTCTGGGGACACCTCGGGATCGATCAGGAGGAGGTAGATAAAGTAGCCGGGGAGAGGGCTGGGCTTGCCTGATTAGGCTGGCGTCAAAGAAGTGGAAGAAGATGGATGGATGGATGGATGGATGACATACGTATTAATATTTTATTAATTGGGAAGGAAGGCAAATGATGGGGAAAAACCAAAAAAAGTTTCTTTGGTCTGTTTTTCCAAGTACAGTACTCATATTGAATATAATACTAATATAGATTTCTACATTTATTTGAACGATATCTCCAAAAAGGGTGACCATTATTTGCTTGAATCCTATCAGAATGGACAGCAACATGTTTTCCTGTGTATCAAAAAGTCTGCATATGTTGTCATTACAGTCACAAAGAGGCAGGAGATGCTCCACCACCCAAAAAGCCCAGACACCCCTACGCCTTGCCTTTGGGGAGTGTGTGAGTGTGCGCCTCTACCGTCCCAAGTTCTGCAATGTGTGTTCGGATGAACGCTGCTGCTCACCACACCGCACGCACACCGTGGCCGTGACCTTCGCATGCCCGGATGGCCAGCGGTTCCAGAGGTCAACCATGTTCATTCAGTCATGCAAATGCAGTGTGGAGGACTGTGGCCCCCTGAACGACGTGGCCCTTCCGCCACAACACTGGATGTACGGTGACACACACAAATTCATAGATTAATGCGACTTTCTGTTGTGCTTTTATTGCAATGAAAGGATGACGGGGAAGACGACGAGCCAGTTTTTAGATATTTTTTTCTCATTTGGCTCTAAGTGAATTAAGACCACATAATACACCAACCTGCTAACAAACAGGAAGCCCCCCTGGGTGTATTGTGTGTGGCCCAGGGTGCCCTCGTCCAGACGTTGGAGTCAAATTAAAGCCCTGAAGCTCTCACTTCCCCACTCGCTTATTCTGAGGTGAGTATTTTGAGACTTTGCGGTAAACCTGCAGGAGAGACTTTGAGAGCAGTAAAGCACTTTAAAGACTTTAACCGCAATGCATAAGGACCTTTGACATGTTGGCCACAATTCAAGTCTTGAAGTCATATCCCGTGATGCATTGATACTACCTGACATGCTGCAAAATACCTTGAGGATTTTGTAGGGAAAAATGACTTTGACATGGCAGTTTGAAGCACAGACTGCAGGAGTTTTTATTTTGTTTTTCATTTTGATAAGCGATCATGTTGACACTGACGTCACTCCGGTTAATGATAGAAAGTGCATCGCAGGAAGTGAAGAAACGTGGAGTGGGCAGAAACCGACTCTCAAACTCGTTTTAAATAAATGTCATTTCTTTTTTTTTTGACTGCACTTCAGTTCCCCTTTTGTATCTTGAACTGCAGATTTATTTGAAATGTGTTGGGCCCACAACTGAAGTGATCCCCTCAGAATGTGTAGCAGTTGGAGCAAAATAAGGAAACACAAATTTTCAAACCTGCAAACTTCCACCATAACCCCTAACCCTAACCCACCCTTACTTAGCAAAATTAACTAATTTTTAACAGAAAACGCCACAAAATATGCAAAAAATCAGTTTTTCAGAGCGTAGAGGAGCCCTCAGTCCCACTCCCTGCTTTAACAACAAACTGTTGGACAAATGCCGCTCTCTGCAGGCGAGGATGAGCGTTTACTGTGACAGTTAAAATCAGAGGCGCTCACACTTATTCAGCATCTGAGCTCCTCTTAAAATGACCAAGTCCCAAACTTTTACCTTCTGCTCAAATACAGAACATATATATATTTGCTATATTTTTAAAGCAAACCAAAACATGTATTTTTCTAGAGAAGTTCAATGCGCCAAGCAAATCCATCAAACAATTCACGTTTGTGTCTGCATAACTAGACGTTACACGTCAACAGGTAACTTTTGTGTGTCCATAATGGCAAGGCTGAGTTATACTTTCCGCATGAAATCCCAATTTACCCCTTAGCCCTTCCCCTTTGTCTTACCACTTCCCATACTCATTAAAACCTAGGGCCAAGATGAAAAAGCCAGGAAGAAATGGGACACCAATTGATTTTCATTACGTCATCACGCTTCACCGCTTGCTGGCTGTGACATGGGCAGAGATAATTATTCATTTATTCATTCATTTTCAATACCGCTTATCCTCAGAGATAATTAAATTGTTCATAATAAGGTATGGTGCATACATTTCTACATTACTTCAGTGTTATATAGCCTACTTCAAAACATCTTTTGTTTAATAAAAGATTTTGACAAAATGTGATGTTTATTTCAAAGCAACATCTCTAATAAAAAACAGTTTACCACCTGCACTCCAACATTTATAAACATAGAAAATGTATCAAATGTACATATGAAGTAGAAACAACAGTGTAACAAACATTATGATTATCAACAAACATATAAAGATTATCAAGAACTATTTTATAGTTTAAAGGAAAGTTGCAATTTTTTTGGAAATTTGCCCACCATCCACAATCCCTACGTAAAACATGAACACATATTTATTTCCCTTTTCTGTGTGTTATATATAGAAAAAACAGTTACCGTGAGGGAGCAAACAATGCACGCCATGGGACACACCTATTTCGACCAGTGGCAACCGGGGGGGTTCTAGCTATGGGCTACATGGGCAACTGTCCAGGGCGGCATTCTCTTGGGGGGCGCTGCGAAGGGGAAAAAAAATCATTTATTTTGTCTTCAGCACTCAGCAAGCCAAGATGTGTGGTGGCAGATGTATGGAATCACAGGAGTGCCAAAATGAAAAGGAAATATAATTATAATCAATAATAGAAAACTATGTGAAAAATGTGGTCATATTCTTAATCCTTTTTGGCTTTGTTTTTTCCATTTTGGCATTTATTTCCCTGTTTTGTCTTTGTCTTTTCCCTTTGCCGTTTGTCACTGCATTTACCGGATGCCTCAATCTGACGACGAAAAGCAAAAGCAAATAAGGACCCACCCACCGCTTTCTGTCAGGGTGACTATCCCCATCCAGGCTGTTAGCCGCTTCTCTCAGCAGCTTCGATATGGACTCCATCCTAAGACGTTGGCGTAAACTATGTGCATGGTGGTGTGATAGTGACATTACTTCCCCCACGCTAAGAGCTACAATTAAACATAGCTACTACATAGTCACTGCAAGCTGTAATGCTGTGATCAGGTATTGACTAGTCACCTAGGCAGAAGGACCCGCCCACAGCCTTCTTTTGCTGTTGCCAGCTTGAGGCAACTAAATGCAATGACAAATGGCAAATGGAGAGGACAAAGACAAAAACGGAAAATAATGGGCAAAATGGAAAAATTCAAGACAACACAGAAAAATAAATGACAAAATGGAAGAACATTTTTGTATTTTCTTCATATTTCCACATACTGTTCATTCCCTTTTAACTCTGCGACCCTAATGAGGATAAGCGGTATAGAAAATGAATGAATTTTGGCACTCTGTGCTTCCATACCTATGGGTGCCCTCTACTGGCGGGATACTCGCCTCATGATTGGTGAAGCACTGACTATAAAAAGAGTCAGATACACACATGAACCCAAAATAGAAGATAAGCCTATACTTCAAATCTTTTTAACACTTCAATCAATTGCACACTGTTCAATAATTTGATAGCACGAAAAATTATTGGATTGAAAAAAAAATCAATGTAAAGCACAGACCACAGAACTAAAATGGAACAATTTAATGTAATTAAAAGGTTTTTGTAGTACTTAGTATTCACATGCAGTGGAAAGGAAAGACCACCAAGGGGCAGTGATGAGTCTCACTTGCTGACCCTGACCACACGTCACTGCTCAGACGTCATCCAATGTCCACCACGTGACCAAACCAAATGCAGTATGGGGTGCGGGGAAAGCATGTCACCGTTGTGCTTCAGCCCTCAAAGTGAATTATATGGTTAAAAAAGGAATTACAATAATTGCCGAACAAAAATACACTTATTTAATTCTTAACAGTATATTACATTCATTATAAGTTTCAAGCATGCATCGCAAACGTGTTATTTCACTACTAAAATGTGAAATAAATAAGAAGGAATTGAATCAGGAGGAGACTGAGGATAATATAAAATATCATATAAAATGAATCGAGACTTAAGGTCAGATGACTGATATCATATGACATCTACAAAGTAATGTTTATACAATCGAACCAATCCATCTCCATCTCTTCGATGTAATGGGTCATGTTCAGCTCAGTTCAGGGTTGGCGCTTATGCAGCAGGGATGAGCAAACTGTGACCCACGGGCCGCATTGGGCCTGCCAGTCTAAATCCAAACCACGAGACATTTCCAAATTCATTTTCTAAACCAACGTGGCGAGTGTAGCCGACAACACGACCTGCAGTGCTATTGTGACACGTTTTGAGTCACCAAAATAGTCAGATGCAATCTGTAGCTTGATCAAAAAAGCGATCAAAACACAACACGTCAACACACGACGCACAAAGTAACTAACCTGCTGCACCACGTGGGCGTACAAAAAAATATCTCCGTGCAACACACATGCTAAAAAAATACCTTACATTCCCACTGCGAGTAGCTGGTACTACTCTTTTTCCCAACATTTTGCCGTGTTTGTTGCATTTCTGCTAGATTGAAAATATGTTGAGGAGGTCGTCAGAGAGGTAAACAAGGAGTATGATATACTCCATCCATCCATCCATTTTCTTCCACTTATCCGAGGTCGGGTCGCGGGGGCAGCAACCTAAGCAGGGAAGCCCAGAGGTCCCTCTCCCCGGCCACTTCGTCTAGCTCTTCCCAGCGGATGCCGAGGCGTTCCCAGGCCAGCTGAGAGACATAGTCTCTCCAACGTGTCCTGGGTCTTCCCTGAGGCCTCCTACCGGTTGGACGTCCCCTGAACACCTCCCCAGGAAGGCGTTCGGGAGGCATCCTAACCAGATGCCCGAGC
>QODF01000024.1:4139174-4186251 GCA_024372805.1 Oostethus manadensis
CTTCTCACCCTATCTCTAAGGGAGAGCCCACCCACCCTGCGGAGAAAACTCATTTTGGCCACTTGTACCCGCGATCTTGTCCTTTCGGTCACTACCCAAAGCTCATGACCATAGGTGAGGGAAGGAACGTAGATCGACCGATAAATCGAGAGCTTTGCCTTTTGGCTCAGCTCTCTTTTCACCACGACAGATCGGTGCAGAGTCCGCATCACTGCAGACGCCGCACCAATACGCCTGTCCATCTCGCGTTCCATCCTTTCATCACTCCTAAACTTAAACTCCTCCACTTGAGGCAGTACCTCATCCCCGACCCGGAGATGGCACTCCACCCTTTCCTGGGCGAGAACCATGGACTCGGACTTGGTGGTGCTGATTTTCATTCCAGCCGCTTCACACTCAGCTGCGAACCGATCCAGTGAGAGTTGAAGGTCACTGCTCAATGAAGCCAACAGGACCACATCATCTGCAAAAAGCAGAGATCGAATCCTGCAGCCACCAAACTGAAACCCCTCAACGCCCTGGCTGCGCCTAGAAATTTTGTCCATGAAGGTAGTGAACAGAATTGGTGACAAAGGGCAGCCCTGGCGGAGTCCAACCCTCACCGGAAATGGGTCCGACTTATTGCCGGCAATCCGAACCAAACTCTGACACCGGTCATACAGGGAACGAACCGCCTGGTTTAGGTGGTCCGATACCCCATATTCCCGGAGCACTCCCCACAGTATTCCCCGAGGAACACGGTCGAATGCCTTCTCCAAGTCCACAAAACACATGTAAACTGGTTGGGCAAACTCCAATGCATCCTCAAGGACCCTGCTGAGAGTATAGAGTTGGTCCACAGTTCCACGACCAGGACCAAAACCACACTGCTCCTCCTGTATCCGAGATTCGTCCACCCCGGTCCGCCAGTCCAGGGGCACCGACCCTGACATCCACGCAATGCTGCAGAGTCGTGTCAACCAAAACACGCCCACAGCATCCAGGCCCTTAAGGAACTCCGGGCGGATCTCATCCACTCCCGGGGCCTTGCCACCAAGGAGCTTTTTGACCACCTCAGTGACCTCAGCCCCAGAGATAGGCGAACCCGACTCAGAGCCCCCAGACACTGCTTCCATGTTGGAAGGCGTGTCGGTAGGATTGAGAAGGTCTTTAAAGTATTCCCTCCACCGGTCCACAACATCTCGAGTCGAGTTCAGCAGCACACCGTCCCCACCATACACGGTGTTAGCTGTGCACTGCTTCCCCCGCCGGAGATGGCGGATGGTGGTCCAGAATCTTTTTGAAGCCATCCGGAAGTCGTTTTCCATGGCCTCTCCGAACTCCTCCCATGTCCGTTGTTTTGCCTCAGCGACCGCCAGAGCTGCAGACCGCTTGGCCTTCCGGTACCTGTCAGCTGCCTCCAGAGTCCCATGGGCCAAGACGGCCTGATAGGACTGTTTCTTCAGCTTGACGGCATCCCTCACCACTGGTGTCCACCAACGGGTTCTGGGATTACCGCCACATCAGGCACAGACCACCTTACGGCCACAGCTCCGATCGCCCGCATCTGCAATGGAGGCACAAAACATCGCCCACTCGGATTCAATGTCAGCTGCCTCCCTCGGAACATGGTCAAAGCTCTCCCATAGGTGAGAATTAAAACTCCTTCTGACAGGGTACTCTGCCAGGCGTTCCCAGCAGACCCTCACTATGCGTTTGGGTCTGCCAGGTCTGACCGGCATCCTCCCCCACCATCGGAACCAACTCACCACCAGGTGGTGATCAGTTGACAGCTCCACCCCTCTCATCACCCGAGTGTCCAAAACATGTGGTCGCAAGTCCGACGACACAACCACAAAGTCAATCATCGAAATGCGGCCCAAGATGTCCTGGTGCAAAGTGCACATGTGGACACCCTTATGCAATCACACCTCTCTAGGTCTCACTGTCATTGCCAACATGAGCGTTGAAGTCACCCAGCAAAACAAGGGAATCCCCCGAGAGAGCACTCTCTAGTATTTTCTCTAAGGACTCCGAAAAAGGGCGGGTATTCTGAACTGCCGTTTGGCACATAAGTGCAAACAACAGTCAGGACCCGTCCCTCCACCCAAAGGCATAGGGAAACTACCTTCTCGTTTACTGGGTTAAGCTCCAACGTGCAGGCTTGGAGCCGGAGGGCAACAAGAATTGCCACCCCTGCTCATCGCCTCTCATTGCTGGCAACACCAGAGTGGAATGAAGTCCAGCCCCTCTCGAGAGGACTGGTTCCGGAGCCTTTGCCGTGCGTTGAGGTGAGTCCGACTATATCTAGCCGGAATTTCTCCACCTCACGCACCAGCTCAGGCTCCTTCCCCGCCAGAGAGGTGACATTTAACGTACCGACAACTAGCTTCTGTAGCCGAGGATCGGACCGCCAAGGCCTCTGCCTCCGGCCGCCACCCAGCTCTCTTTGCACCCGACGACTTTGGCCCCTCCCACGAGTGGTGAGCTCATGGGAGGGGGGACCCACGTTACCTTTTCGGGCTGCGCCCGACCGGGCCCCATGGGTGCAGGCCCGGCCACCAGACGCTCGCTATCGTGCCCCGCCTCCAGGCCTGGCTCCAGAGGGGGGCCCCGGTGACCCGCGTCCGGGCGAGGGAAAACGAAGTCCAATTGTATCATTCATCATTAGAGTCTTTTGAGCCACTCTTTGTCTGGTTCCTCCCCTAGGACCTGTTTGTCATGGGTGACCCTACCAGGGGCATGACAGCCCCCGACAACTTAGCTCCTAGGATCATTGGGACACGCAAACTCCTCCACCACGATAAGGTGGTGACTCAGGGAGGATATATGATAAGATATATGATAAGAGTATGTTATACTCTTGATAGCCAATGTTTTATTGTTAATGGTTCATATTGTCACAACTGGACTACCCAGTGCTTAGTTGTTGTTTATCACCCCATAGTATCAGTGGATTTATGTGATGTGTTAACTTGCTGTGGATTTTGGTTTGACTGCACTGTGGGCAAAAAGAAGAGGAAAATTTACGGGAGTCCTGGATGCAAGACTTTAAGAAGTTAAGACAGATAGACATGGAGATACAGAGGCAGGAGATACTGGAGTGTACTGAAGCACAACCAGACCTTAAGCATTTGCAGTCACAGACTCAATATGTACAATTGCAGAATGACCGTCTCATTGAAAAGGTTCTAGGGGTCCATGGTGACATCATAAACCTTATGGAGGAAAATAGAGCATTGAGCAAAGATACTAAAGCTCTAAAAGAAGACATGGAGAAGTTGCGAGATAAAAATGTTGCGTTGTGTGCTGCTCTTAAAGAGGTTAAAAACCCTATGGCAGATAACAAAGCACTACGCACTGATATCAAGGCTTTGCAAGATAATATGAAGCCACTATTGGAAGACAATGCTGCCTTGCGTGCTGCCTTCAAGGAGGTTAAAAACCCCAAGGAAGAAAATAACGCATTATGAAACGACATCAATGCTCTACAGGATGACATCAGGACACTATTGTAGGATAATGCCGCCTGGCGCACCACTCTGGAGAAAGAGAAAGAAGACAAGGATAACATTCATTCATTTTCTATACCGCTTATCCTCATTAGGGTCACGGGGATGCTGGAGCCTATCCCAGCAGACTTTGGGCGAGAGGCGGGGTACACCCTGGACTGGTCGCCAGTCAATCGCAGGGCACATATAGACAAAGAAACATTCACACTCACATTCATACTCTATTGGACAATTTAGAGTCACCAGTTAACCTGACATGCATGTTTTTGGAATGTGGGAGGAAACCGGAGTACCTGGAGAAAACCCACACACGCACGGGGAGAACATGCAAACTCCACACAGCGATGCCCAACGGAGATTTGAACCCAGGTCTTCCAGATCTCCTGACTGTGTGGCCAATATACTAACCACTCATCCACCGTGCGGCCGACAAGGATAACATCACTGAGCAAATAAAACTATAATGGATGAGATAGATCAAAATTCATGAATGAATGATGTAATCCTCACATGGCTCAGAATTACACCCAGGTCAAAAGATAGGGAAGCTCATAACAAAGGAGAACCAGATGGAATGAATGTTCCTTCAGCAAAGCAACAGATTGTCAGCTTCCTACAGTCAAAGGAGGTGGATGTAGATATCAACACCATTGATATTTGCATCCCACTGTATGGCAGAAACAACACCATATCTGTCGTCATCAAGTTCATAAACAGGGAATTCAAAACGTCACTGCTGAAACAGAGAAAGAACTTGAAAGGCACAAACGTCTACTTAAATGAGCATCTGACAAATTGCAACGCTGACTTTGCCAAGAAAGCACGAGAGTTTGGGGAAGCAGGGAAAGATACAAAGTACTTGGAGCACCAACGGGGAAATATACATCAAGCTACATGGAGGTCCAGAAGAAGCAGGAGTGCTGGTTGTCAAAGATATCAACGATCTGGATACATACTAAACATCATATAATCATGACAATGATAAAAGAGGATACAAAACAGTAAGAGGGATTACATTCAATAAGGGCACGTTCAACAAAGTATTAAAATCAGTAACTCAAGTACTTACATTACTTACACCAAGACAGCAAGATGTTGATCCGGAAATCAACAGGGGAAGAGGGAAGGAAAGAGGAGAAAGAAAAAAAAGAATTTTTTTTTCAAAAGAAAAATATGATATATGCATGTATGTGAATGTATGTAATATATATATGTATACATATGAATGTATGTATGTATGCATGTACATACACAGTATGTATGAGTATGTATTAGTAAATCATGTGGGAAATGGGTAAGATTAAATAAGCTCTGCTTCTTCCTACTCCTTTTCGGACATGTAGAACTAAGGAATGTAACATCAATAATTCTTTGTACAATGTATGCATGTTCGAAACAAATTCAACCTAACCAAACCAAATGCAAATAGCACTAATTAAATTAACTCCTGACCTTTTACCTGCTCCTTGTAAATCTGATAATGGGGTAATAACACACACCTGGGAATGGAAATGTGAGTCACATATAGACACTGTTGTAGTTCCTACACTGTTCACCTGATTTGGATGTAAACACCCAGAAAGTCTGCAGTTAAAGTAAATCTCGATCTTTTCATTCCAATCCATTGTGGCGGTATTTAGAGCCAAAAAGATGAGAATATTGTTGCAATCCCAATAGTTATTGTTTAAAAAAATATTTTATTTGTTGACTGTATAACCAAAGACACAAATTTCAAAAAAACAGCACATGAATGATTCCAAAAACAGAACAACAAAGGAGCCCAAGGTGAAATGCTTACGTTTTTTAATATAAGCAATATTTTTGGTAAAAATGTGCCTTTAGAGTTGCAAGAATTTTAACCGCCATTGTGCATGACCAGATCATTTTCACAAGACGTCAACACAGTAACCATCAGAGGATTAACTCTACTACTTTGTTTTGCTTTTTCCTTGGATGTTTGTGGCTTTTAGGCAGACTAATACAAATATAGCAGCCTCAGGGATTATGTCACATGCAGCAGAATTCCCTAAAGCAAGTCAACTGAATGGCTCAACAGCCTCATATTTTAACCACTTTTGTAATAAAACAAAACAGGGTTGCCACGACAGGACAATAAAACAGGACATGTCCTGGCACAACAGGACGTTTGGTCACTCCAGTTCAATAAACACTTGACACACTTAAGGCAAATGTAAGGCAACAAAATATGGTATAAAATGTTTATTTCCTGAACCAAGCATTGTTTAAAAAGAAACACACAAAACAAGAAATTACCAGTTAAAATAAAAAAAATATTAACTTGCCAACATATAGTAGCAGAGAAAGATTGCTTTTTTCCCCCCTAACAAAATACAGGAACACCAAAGCGTCACACGTCATCGTCAACTTGAATGGAAACTTCAGATTCATCTGGACTGTTCAACTGCAACAAAGAGGCAGAGAAAATAAAATGAGTAACACTGCAGTCAATCAGTTCAACAGTGTGTTCCTAATGTAAGGCCCAAATTCTCTCGATAGAAAGGGCTAAATACATGTATGAGTAACACGTACGGGTGTCACGGGACATGCAGCTCACAAGGCAAAAAGATTCTCGAGATTGGGTCAGAGACGAGACAAAAAAATTTAACATTAATATTCATATTAATAAAGTCCTTAAGAAAAGTACAATAAAAAATTTATAACTTGGCAATTTTTTATTTATTTAACCGAATAAAAAAACATCCATCTTCTATGCCACTTATCTTCATTAGGGTCACATAGGTATGCAATGCAGGTGTATTTTGAAATGTTTATTGCTCTCTTCTTCTATTATTATTATTCTCTTAAGAATAATTCATGAGAACTTACTGTAAGTGGAGATATCAATCTCCTCCGGCAGCTCTGGCACGTTGACCTCAAAGCGGTCTTGGACCTCATTTAGAGTCTTTGCGTCAGTCTCGTCTGACACAAAGCTGATTGCCAAGCCTTTGGTGCCAAACCTGCCAGCACGAGCCACCTGAGGTTCAGGGAGGAAATGCACAAAGACTGAAGGTAAGTGGGCAAATCAATTAGTAATGCAAGCATACAGACACCTGCCAATCTTGAAGATTTTTTATGAGTACCCCCCCTCAAAAAAAAAACAAAGTATGCAGGGGGACATGGCCTGTGTGGACAGGAAATAATTACAAGTCAACTAATCACAGCGTTACCTGTCTACATCAGCGCAGTTGAAAACGTATTTTTTGTGTGTTTGTTTTTTGACGCACATATCTCGCTACAAACAGAAACTGAATCCTGCAAAAATTACCTAGAGAGCAGCAGAAGGAACAAGTAGATTCAAGGATCAAAATGTATGCCGGGTACAGAAAACAACAAATGCGTAAATGTTGGCAGGTCTGCATATCAAGCGTAGAATCGTTCATTTTAATGAAAGCACTACTGACTCTGTGGAGGTATGAGTCGGAATCCTCAGGCATATCGTAGTTGAATACGATGTTAACCCTCTCAATGTCCATGCCTCGACCAAACAGGTTGGTTGCGACCAGGATCCGCCGCTGGAAGTCTTTAAACTGCTGGTAGCGAGATAACCTGCAACAATTGTGTCAAAGAAATCAGTCTGAAGGTTATTTAAATATTTAAGTTGATTATTGTTCCTAATGAATTTGGACTGCCCTAATGACATAACTTTGGAGCCATAAGCTCAGAAAATTTCTACATAATTGGTGTGAGTGTAGCAAGTCAAAAACTAAGCAAGGGAATAACATCTCCTACCTCTGCTCCTGTCCCATGCCTCCGTGGATGGCAATAGCTGGAAAGTTTTGCTCAATCAGCAGCTGGGAAAGTGCAATACAGCGATGCACTGACTTCACAAATATCACCACCTAAAGAACCAAAGCAATTCACTAGGGTAGGAGTCAGTTAACAAAATAATTACATAAATAAATACACTTTTTAATATTTCCCTTACCTGGTTGAACTCGAGCACGTCGAGGAGGTCAAAGAGCTTCCGGTTCTTTTCGCTGTCCTTCAACTTGCAGTAGTACTGCTGCAGACCGTGGAGGGTCAACTTGGTCTCGTCATCTACAAACACCTCCATAGGCTACCCGCCAAGAAAGGAGACCAACAATAGTTTCTCGCATTATACAGGCACAGTGGGTAAACCCACATCCTAAGTACTGAGTTGACAGCAGAACAGTGTGTGTGTGTTCTCTTGGGTAGTGTTAGAGCCAGGAGTACTGACGACCCCAGGGCAACATCTACTCAAGAGGGTCACTTTGGCCCTCTGATATGGTCACTAATGGCACTGACAGCCACAAGTGGGCAAAGCAAGAGGGGCTTCTTAAACCTAATTTATATAAAACTTTGTGAACAATCGTGGTGAAAACCTAAAAAAATTGAATGGGTGAATTTTGTGAGTTTCTGTGGTAGAACCCAGGTTAATATTGCCTTGCTTTTTAGGTTTGCTTTGCACTGAACAGGAAGTCACTATGTGCATGTTTTAATACTGTGTAACTAGACAGTATTTATGCTGCAGAGAGAAAAAAATGTCAGTATTTGTTACAACCGCCGTACAGACAACTTACATCTTGCATGAACTTGCGGCACACTGGGCGGATCTCCTTGCTTAGCGTGGCACTGAACATCATGACTTGCTTCTCATGGGGGGTCAACCTGAATATTTCCTGGACATCACGTCTCATGTCTGTGGCAGTAGAGAAGACATCATTGGATTTTCATAACTTTATCTACCGTTCATTAAATTCAAACATGTCATACTCTTCCAAGAGTCCTCTTGGTACCAGTTCCTACTACTCACCAAGCTCCTCCAGCATCTTGTCACACTCATCGAGCACAAAGTGCTTGATGTTCTTCACGCTGAGGGTCTTGTTGCGGATGAGAGCCAAGGTGCGTCCAGGTGTGCCCACGACAATGTGAGGGCATCTCTGCTTCAGAACTTCCTCGTCCTTCTTAATGGCAAGGCCGCCAAAGAACACAGACACCTTGATGCTGGACATGTACTTTGAGAAGCGCTCATACTCTTTGCTGATCTGGAAGGCCAACTCTCGAGTGTGGCACATTACTAGGACAGACACCTGGCACAGGGATAAATGGCATGTTAGCCTCACTCCATGGAAATCCACTTAAGTATTTAAAGGTAAACTCACCTGACCGTCCACAGGTTCAATCTGCTGCAGGGTGGCGAGTACAAATACGGCTGTTTTTCCCATACCAGACTTGGCTTGACAAAGGATGTCCATGCCCAGGATGGCTTGAGGAATACACTCATGTTGGACTGAAAATACAACAAATGGTTGATAAGTTCGGACTGCACAATATTAAAGATATGATATGTTCAGCAAGAAAAAAACATGTAATGACTTTTAATTAGTTAAGAGAAATAACTCTTTCTAGTAACATTCACCAGATAATTTAATAGGCACATATTATCTTGCTAGACTTAACGGAAAAATGCTAATAATGATCCTAATGTGAAATATGAGGACATATTTATTTCCCTGTCCTGTGCATTCTAAAGAGAGAAAACCAGTTTGCATGAGCGAGTTAACAATGGATGTCATGGGATCCACCTATTTTAACAAAAGCTTTTAAAAAAAGTACTATATTTATGTGGCGGAATAACAACGGCTCGCTAGTCTCTGAATCACTCACAATGCCTCAAGCCACTGCCGAGGGTAAACTACCTGCTACGGCTGTGTTGTTTGTGAGATCTTGAAAAGTTAACACTACTGTAGGTTATAAATCGTGCCTGCACATACACTGTAGAAGGTTGTGGCAATATGCCAAAAAGATGGTCAACTTTGAGATTCCACACGCTATAATCTAAGCCACAAAACAGACTGAAGAGTTACTGAAGAGCTACTGACTCTCAACAACACTAAGAAAACTTAACAAGATGCTCGTTTGCTGTTAGAATTTTTTACCCCAGCACCAAGTTGAATTTACCATCTCAACAGGGAGCACAACTCCAGTTCTGAAAGATACAGCCTGCCCAATGAGACTGGAGATTGCAAAGGGCTGTTTTGATTATACTGTTACCCATGAAACATTTAGCACTAGCGGTGGTGTCTTACCTGATAACCTGTAGCTAATCCTCAATACATTCAGGATTAAAAGATAAGGTTTTGATTCCTCAATTGTCCAAAAGTAGTTCATCATTAGTAATAGCACAAAAATGCTGTTAATATGCTGCTGTTGTCGTTGGAATTAGCATTACCTCCTATTGGCTGTGAGAAATGAATACTCTAAGTATTACATGTTATCATGAATGTACCTGTTAATGCATGATCATAGCATCTCTATAAGAATGTCTATAAAACAGTTTCCTTTTAAGAGAGCTTTATCGTTGAAATAATAATAATATTCTTTATTTAAATAGGTGGGTCCATGACGTGCAGAAATGTGTGTTTCACATGAGGACTGTGGATGATGGGCAAAATTCCTAAGAGTGCAGTTTTCCTTTAACAAGGTATCACTAAATATCAGTATGAGTGCTGTAAATTGTATCATGTTACAGTTGTCCCTCATTTATCCATTCCAGAACCGACTGCGATAGGTAGATTTTCGTGAAGTAGGATTCAATAATAATAAATTGATTATTTTCGTAGTTAGGGCATTGAGAACCTGTTTATGACCTTCTAAAACGTTTAACATTATTTGAACCCTGTAGACATTAAATAGTAGTCATCAAAATGTAGTCACCTTTACACTCATATTACCTATTATAGTAGACATGATAAGCAATAACATGACAAAACTCACTGTTAGCATTCGGAAACTTTCTTGTTGTAGTATCTTGAACATAACGTGCAAAAATCAATAACAGCCTATCATCCATCCTGACTATGACATTTGTCACTTGATTGATATACAGCAATGATTCCAATGATGCCATTTGTGGTATAATGTTGAGATGTTTTGCTGGTGGGATACAATGTAACAACCAAACGCTGTCACTTTACCTTCAGATGGATGCTCAAAACCACAGTCAATGATGGCACGGAGAAGCTCTGGTTTAAGGAGAAAATCTCTGAAGCCGGAGCTGTGGATCGACACGTACGACCCCTTAACCGCCTTCTTGTTGGCCGGGGTTGAACTCTCAAGGGCTCCTTGGGGCTCATCGTCCTCCTCATAGTCCAAGAGTTCATTATCAACGTCAGCTTCAGACATCTAGGACAGAACAATGCGTATTTATTGCTGAGCAGCAAATGTTGCAAATGTTTCGTACATGTTCCTATTTTCTGGACTATTCCAAATCTACCAGAGAATGTTTCTGACAATGCTTTCCATTACATTTACGCGTTGATGGTAAATTCATAAGGGGATCCACATCTTACTACGAGGAGGCCGCGCCGCTTTCAAGCACATTTATAAATGAGTTCGAATGAATTTAATACAAACGTATTTGTAATAGGTGTTCATTTACAAGCCTATGAACACATACCCGGACTCAATGTGCAAACCAGCGTGCGACAACACACTGTGGACCCAGTCACCCTTCGTTCGACCCAACAAGTTAGCAAGCTAGCAGCTTATACACTAATCGAATCGAATTAATCGACCAAGCGGTTATTCTACAAACTCAATGCTAATGCGACTTAGCACGTTTGGTTTTCTATCTGCTACACTTGAATGGATTGTTGACAATGCTATCACAATTGGGTTATTCCACTTGAATCCACTGAGTCGACAAACTGAAATGAGCGTTAACGCGGTTAGCTTGTTAGCAACCTACAAAGGGCCTACTTTACGATACAACATATCCAAATGGCAAACAGTTAATAGAAACGCGCTATTTGCGTGTATATGTGTGAGGTGACTCTTGCATAAAAATAGCACAACAAGGTTTGTTACCTTTTAAAGGTTTAATTCGTTTTCTCTCGCACCGACGTTGATATAATGACTATGCAAGCTAGCAAGCATCCGCCGCACGGTGCGCACTCGGGGCGGCGGGTAGATCCAAATACCGATATTCAAGATACCATGAAGCCGATGATCGATACTAGAATGTCGACATAGCCCGGTTTTATGTGTGTGTTTATATTCATTCATATTCTTAAAATAGATCCATACATTGTTTATGGACTGGGGTGTGTTATGTTTATGTTATGTCATGTTATGTTATGTTTATCGATTTCCGTAATAATATTGGAAAGCTGGCCTTGGTATCAAGTCGATACCAAAATTTACAGTATTGTATTTCCACGTGAGCACAGCACACATACGGATGCATTCGAATCCATCGAAAATTGCCTAGTCACGTTTTGCGTTGGACATGTTACATTTTTATACACCGTGAAGGAGGCCAATAACTACAATACAAATTATACATGGACATATATCTATACTGTAATGTATAAGCCATCACAAGCAATTTGATACACATAATCGCGGAATTTATCACAAAAACTATTTTCACTGTTTCCAAATTTACGAGTATTGTGAAGGTATCATTTGGGATGTAAATCTCTTTGTTATGGACAACTCGATTTGAATCTACATACACAGGTTACAATACAATTCAAAAACAATATATTTTAAAAACAAAAAAAATTGATACTATTTGATGTTAATGTTTGGTAATATTGATGTTACATTTGGAATATTTATTAAGATTTAAAATTTACTACAGTTAAGTTTGATCATGTAGTAATGTTTCTAGAAATGGAACTTGTCCCCCCAAAATAAGTTTTCTTGCATACTGTGAGCAATGATAATTACACATCAATCTTTCACTCTATATACACTATAACAATGAAAAAACAGAAGTCTTAACTGTCAGTTCAATCGATAAGACAAAATAAATAGTGCAAAGCTGCTGAAATAATGACACATCTTTTCAAATGGGTTTCATTCATGTGATTCGTTTGCACTTTCGATGCATAGAGCTCCACTTCATCCTCAGAATTAACAGCACCAACTAATACCTGACAAATACCTGACAACTCCCCAACGACGACAGAAAAAGTCACTGGATTTGTCGCTAGTCGCCATTGAGAAAAGAAGTTGTCAACGGATGTTGAATGTTGCCAGATATTCCAGCAAAATTGCCATGTTGGCAACACTGAGCACAGGTAGCGCCTGCTACTATTTACATCAGTTCTCGCCTTCAGTCATGGCAAATTATGGCATATACGCGACAATCCTTTCTCCAGCAGCCTGGTCTCTCCCAGTGTTTAAAAGACACTTTGATAACCAATTGCTTCTTTCACGATACCCAGTGGATGTCTCCACAATCTATTAATATAAACATTTATGGCTGATTCTTATCAATACAGGAGGCTTCTACCAGTGTAGCCGAATCATTTGTCAAACCGGATATCCAGTCGCATTGGTTTATTGTTCACAACCATAATATAATACTTTCCCTTCAGAGGTAGAGGGGTTCTCCAGTGGTATGGTTGGTCAGTACACATAACTGAATGAACCCATTATTTGTTGTAATTGTTTTTGCTGAAATTGCTGTAATTTTTATTAGCTTTTTGCGTCATACGTTTAAACCAAAGCCATGGAATGTGTATTATATAATATGTCCACTTGGTGACAACACCGGGTTATTTAAATGGAAGGCATAGGCCTGACAGGTCAAGCCAGAGAAGATTCTTAATAATCAGAATCCAGATGCTTTCACAGTACACATATCAATAGAACCTTATCTGTGTCGAAATATAACTGTATCTTCATACGACACTGGGATGGTTTACACAGGATTTAAAACATCTTTAACAGATTTATAGATGTTATGACATATTTTGTGTTGGTTCATTGTTTGAAGTGCCAATGTTGCTTTGTTTCTGTCCATCTATCTATCTATCTGTCTGTCTGTTTCTCTATCTAGTTATCTAGAAAGATAGCTATATATCTAGCTATTACCTGCAAGCCCCGCCTTTCATTATAATAAATATCGACAGTGATTGGCTGTCATGGTCATTCTTCCCGAGCAGTTCGCCTGAGAACCTACGTTTTCAACAGGCGATAGGTCGATAGCGTGTCAATCAAATCTCATTCTGAACGCTGATAGGCTCACCTCTCTTCGAGCCTGCAGAACCACGAACCATTCTGAATGATTTCCTTGTCATTGATTCTACCGCTTACCCCGCTTTCCCACTGAATCGGCCACTACATGGCGGTTTTCTTGCCTATTTTGTTGAATTGTGGGTAAAAACCGAAATACATACATTTCCTCTTTAATTCGGCAGCTGTTGGAGCTGGCAGGGTGAGGAGGGATGGCACTGCGCTAGACGTGTGTGTCCTCCTCGGTGCTCTATTAAGGTTTTAATTAGCCGATAAGATGGCTATGGTTGACATTTAGGACTGCTGTCGTGGGGGAGATTGTAACTGCACCGCCGCGATATGGAAAAGCACCCCTGGTAAGCATTTGTTGCATTATTTTTGTATTTCTATAGCTAGGCGACACTGATGTCGCTAACCACCTTGATGGTTCACGGCAATTCGGTGCCTATAAACTGCACAGGCCCACATAGCAACAACACCAACGACTGTCAATGTGAACGTTTGAGCCCTTTAATTATGCGCCTTTTTCATGTATTTTAATGCTGTATAGCTGTGGTCCGAAATGAGACGCTGCCAATCATTAGCATAGACAGTTTCATGCCTAATGGCTGGAGACGTCGTCGCGGGCCATGTCCACGTTGTGTTGTCCTCATTGCACGCTGTTGTTACACAACCACGCTGTGGTGGGAAGCCGGTATACTGTATTCCCTCCCTGCAAGAGATGACATTCGCCATCACAGATGTTCCTCCTCTGCTGTCTGTCGACCGCATGCATGCAAGCAGGCCTGTTGTTCAAATGGAAGCAGGCCAGCTCTGATATGAAAGACGAGCTGCCATTTTCATGTCTCGCTGAATGGGATTACCTTATCATGTCAAATTGGTCTGTGTTTAGTAGGAGCTGTTTTGTAGGATGACTGATTATACAGTTCACAAGTTATTGGCAAACATGTTCAGTTGATGTTTTTGGCTGAAACAAGCAGGTCCGGTATGCTAAGGGTGCATATGTAGTTCCACACTCAGGTCCAGACCTAAACTTTAAAAATGTGCTCACTTTAGGTTAGTGTACACACTTTTATTTCTGTCAACGGACCAAATAATGGACTCAGTTAATGATATGCACAAAGACAAACCTGGACTGGACAGCTTATGTGACATTTACATTGGCCAACAATGTCATGCACCCAAAACAACTTCCAGGTCACATACATTTGAGACTTTCCTTTCAAGATTTTTTTTTGGGAAGCTGAGATATAAGGAAGAGGATATCAATTGTGTTGTGTTTAACTACTGTATCCCTGTTTTCCTGGCTTACAATGAACTCTTACTTTTTGGTGATTTTCACTCAGCTGTTGGGTATTGCGATGCATCGCCTGGTTACAGTCACATTTGATTACATCATATCCTGTATTTCGGTCTGTTGGCGCAGTTGGTGTTCGCATTTGCCTCACTCAGGACTAGAGTCCACTAGTAGGCAGGCTGAGACCCGTCTCCCAGGCAGTCTCGATCCCTCTGTAAGTCTGGTCTTTAGGTCCTGGACTGCATTCACACTGACTCTAGCACCTTTTAAGCGGACCACCAATAACAAGTATGAAGCCACCATGAGAGGCCTGGCCTGCCAGCAGACTCTTCTCTTCAGCAGATGTTTCATAAGGGCTGTTTATAAAAATGCCACTTTAACAATGTAACAATCTATTAGCTTTTACCAATCTATCCATCCATCCATTTTCTATGCTGCTTATCCTCACTAGGCGAGAGGCAAGGTACTGGTCGGAGCTGACAAATACAATGAAAGCACTTTGAATTGTTTTATTTTTTTAACAAGACTTAGTCACAGAAAAAGAGTGCTGGCACTGCATTTAGGATTTAGTCAGTGGAAACCAGTACAACAACAAATAAACTTTAGAAGACGTTGAAGATACAGTTGTTTATTGCGGTTAACTGTTGCCAGATCCGACAGCAATAAATTAATTTCCGCAAATTAGGATTCTATATTAATAAACAGAATATTTTTGTAGCTAGAACATGTAAAGCCTGTTTATGACTTTATAAATACATTTTTTTACCATTATTAGAGCCCTGTAGACATGAAATAACACCCCTGTAGTCACCTTTACACTCATTTTATTCTTTGTTTGCACCACATTGTGCAATACCAATGCGCAGGGTACGGCATCACAGCAGGTGTGACGAAAGTGTGACTCGAGTCTGACTCTAATCCATTTCACTTGACTGAAGTTCACGCCTCTGCTAAGTAATTATTTTTGTATATAAGTTATTGAAATCCACAATGAATTTTAAAAGTCAACCAAATCCTTAATGGCTTATTTTACCAGTAAGTGGAATCCGTTTTTAGGCACTGAATATGATTTTAAAGAATTGTTTCCTCACGCCCCCTGACACTAGTGAGGATGAGTGGGATAGAAAATGAATGCATGAATGAATAAATCAGAAACTGCTTTATTGGCCAAGTATGCTTACACAAATGAGGAATTTGACTACTAGGAGCTCACCCAAGTGTTGATCATAGTCTGTTGGCTACAGTCTTGCCTTGACAGTCCCCAGTGATTACATTATGAGTGCTTTGCTATATCAGCAATACAATGAGTAGACTTTCAGGCTTATCTGTGAAATCCTTTCAACATGCAAAGGCATGTCACGCGTGTCAGCACCAAGGTTAATAGGTCCTTCCAGCTTTCTGGTGGTCTTGTTTTTGTTTGTTTCTTTTGTTTTTGTTTAAAGTACTTGAAGTCCTCTTGACTCGATACTGTGGACACTGCGCCCAATGGATACACTAACGACATGCTTTGCATGTGACTAACCCTTTGCTTGCCCAGTCATTCAAATATTTTCCTCTGTATTGTAGTCTCCTAATACATTGGGATAAATAACTAGAATTGTGCGTGTGTGATGAGATGAGAGAGAATTCCAATGAGTTTTAAAACTGAGTACATCGTGTTTAAATATACATATTAGGCATGCTACAATATCGTCCGATTTCTGTAAAAAAACATAGGGTCGGCAAATGCCGATAAACACCTTTTAAATCTGATCATAAAAAAACGATCGGCGTCCAGCGCAATTCCTACATGTCTGCTGTGTCACATAGGTTTGCCAAAAATGTGCTTGTGCTTCACGTCAATTGATGTCTTTGCTCACAGTCCTTTTTTCTTTTAGCATTCAGTCCTTCGAGCAGACCTCACTTCCTAGTTTTCTTATTCTCTGCACTTGACTCCAAACCCTCTACAGCCAACACACTCAATTATTATACATTATTTTTAATGCTTTGAAGAGCTATTTAATAACCATATTCAATTTCACAAATTCATGTTTGTAACAAACATTTATTATTAAAAGATTATTAAAAATAATCAGATCGGAAGCCAAAGAATGTGGATCAGGACATCCCTAGTAATTACCTATTATGCCAGAGGCCCTTGGAATTATCAACGGTCCCTCAGACCAATACCTCTCATCATAAATAAATTGAAAAATACACAGTTAATCGATGTGACCGTTATAAGCTGATCTTACTCATGGGTGATTGGTATCGAAATTGGGTGACATTTTCGCTGACATTTAAAAGTAAAACATTACTGACAGTGCTAAAGATAACGTTGAATTAATGGTAAGAAATATTAAATTTTTTATTGATTAGTTTAACTTTAACAATGTTAATAAAATGAATACATAATAGTCTAAAATTGTTGGGGTTACAAATGCACACGATTTCAATGTTAAAAAACATGATATGCTTCTCATGGAAATACATTTTAAAACGTGTCTTTCATGGCTCTCTCAGCTGGGCTAGGTTGAGCCAGACAAAATGTGTAAATAAAGATGGTAGAAAAGTTCGATTCAAACATGAGCGATCGCACACGTGGGCATAGAAAAGTTTAAACTGTGACATGTTGTTGTCAATTAACTCCACATTAATGTGTATCATTAAGGATAAAAATTGTCACGTCTTCCTGTACATTATAAAGATGACAAGGAGGCTGTCGATCAACAATATCTTTATTGCAAAAACAAAATGGGCTACTGTCGGCCACAACCTAGCCGAAACAACATCAGCAAACTCAACTTTCCTCTCTGCACACAACCATTCTCCACACTCACACACAGTTCCTTTCAGAGACCGAAACCACAAAGCTCTTTAAAACTACGCTTAACTGCCAGGTCGCTACCGTATCCTCGAGCATGTTAAGGGATCTGCTGCTATAAAAGCGACAGTGATAACTAAGCAGCCTAGAAGTTTTGTTCCTGTTGTTTATTTAATACTCACCTTTAGTGTTTTATTACTGTATTGTATATAATTTATGTATTCTGTGTAGAGTGTGAGTGACAGGTGTTATTTTAGGTAGGAGTTCCAGGTTACACAAAACGCATCTGAGGAACAGAACGTGTTTGTAAACCAAGGACCACCTGTATATTATATTTATGCAGTATTTCTCATGGCCTTTACTACATTCTACTACTAAGCTTCATGCAAGGCACTTTTGTGTTTTTTGGTGGAGTCCTGCTAATGATTTATACCTAACCATAGTCGTACAGTGGTGTGAAAAACTATTTGCCTTCCTGACTTTTTATTATTTTGCATGTTTGTCACACTTAAATGGTTCTGCGCCTAAAAAATAGTTAACTATTAGTCAAAGATAACATAATAGAACACAAAATGCAGTTTTTAAGTTGAGGTTTACGTTATTAAGGGTGGGGAAAAACTCCAAATCTATATAGCCCTGTGTGAAAAAACATTCATTTAAAAACTGCATTTTGTGTTTACTTGTGTTATCTTTGAATAATATTAAAATGTGATGATCAGAAACATTTTGTGTGACGAATAAAATGTCAGGAAAGGGGCAAAAAGTTTTTCACACCACTGTAGGTAAAAAGAAGTCATTAAAACAAGCTTGTTTCTCCTACCTAAATGTTTCAGATCATACAAACAAATTTAAATATTAGTGAAGCACAACTGAACACAAAATGCATTTTTAAAATGAAACATTTCATGAAGGAAATGTTAAGGAAGAAATAAAATCCAAACCTACTGTGTGAAAAAAGTGATTGCCCCATGTTAAAACATTATTTAACTGAGATCAATTGTTATCTATTAGTCTGCAGCAGGTTATAAAGCCATTTTTAAAGCTTTGGAGACACCACAACAACATCTAAAAAACTGTAGACTTCACTTGCCTCAGTTGAGGTCAGTGTTCATGACGCCACCATAAGAAAGTAATGGGGAAAAATGGCAGAGTTTAGAGCTGCAGCTATCAAATATTTTAGTAATTGGGTATTCTACTTGCTTGGTTAAAGAGCAATAATAAAAATACACAAGCGAGAACAAAACATTTCACTAAATAATGAACAACCATTTTTTTCAGTTTGTTTAGATAATCAAGCGTTTTATTTCTTAAACTCACATTGTGCATTGGAACAAGGTGTATTTTTTTCAGATGGACTACATGATGGTGCTTTTGTAGATGAATGTATCTAAACCAAACTGTATCAATTTAAAATAATAATAAAGTAATAAGCACTTCAGGAATACTAAATTACATTATGTTGATGGCTGTGCATTTATTAATCCATTAATCATCATCCATCAATTTTCCGCTCTATTCGGGAGGAGATCAGGGCTGCAACTAACAATTATTTTCATAATCAATGAATCGGTCGATTATTTTTTTTGATTAAACTGATTTTTAACAAGATATTTTAAATTTTCCCTTCTTTGCAGTAATCCTTTTAAGAATGCATGAATTAATGTTTTTATAATTGAGGTACTCGAATTATTTGCGGAATCGTTCCATCCCTAATAGAGTTCCAAAACAAAACCACCGCTGAACAAAAAAACATTAAGGCTCGTCTAAGTTTTGCCAGAAAACACTTTGATGATCCCCAAGACAGTTGGCAAAATATTCTGGTCTGACAAGACAAAAGCTGAACTTTTCTGAAAGTGTGTGTCCCATTACATCTGGCATAAAAGTAAGGCCACATTTCCGACAGTAAAATATGGTGGTGGTAGTGTGTTGGTCAGACTGTTTTGCTGCTTGAGGACTTCAAAGAGTGTGCTAAACAGAACCATGAATTCTGAGGTCCTGATAGAGAATGTGCGGTCATCAATTTGTGACCTCAAGATGAAACGAGCTTGGGTTCTGTAGTAGAAGGATGGTGTGGAATGACCTTAAAAAGGCGATCCATGCTGGGAAAACCCTTGAATGTGGTTGAATTACTACAATTCTGATGAGTGGGTCAAAATTCTTCCACAGCATTGTAAGAGACTCATTGTAAGTTATGGCAAAACACTTAACTGCAGTTGTTGCATCTGTGGCTCGAAGTTTGTAGGTTTTGAGTCACTCACTTTTTCACACAGGGCCATGTGGGTTTGGATTTTTTTCTTCCTTTAATAATAAAAGGTTTATTTTGTGTTTTGTGTTTGGTTGTTATTGACTGATATTGTTTGATCTGAAACATTTAAGTGTGACAAACATGCAAAAAAACAGAATGTAGGAACACTTTTTCACACCACTGCACAGTGATACTGAATGCTGACTTTGGCCATCCTTTTATTTTTTATATCTAAATTCATTAATGCACCCACCCAAGAGTGGTCCATCAGGACTGGGTGGCGGTGTTCAGTGTTCCACAGGGTTCCATTTCATCTTCTATGCTGCCACAGAGAGCAATGTGATGTCCTAACCTTAACCCTGCTGCAGCTCTTCTCTCTGCTTTGTTGTTATTTTACTCTATGCTATTGTTCTTGTAGGCTGCAGATTTGTAAGTGGATCTGACGAGCCCAGTGGATTCCACATCGACTCAATTGTGCTTCATTTTATTTTGGGGTGTGCTGCTGCTTCTTGGATTCTTACCAATATGCAAACCATGTCCTAATAAGTAGGCAGAAATATAAATGTGGCCATTGTCAATACTTTGCGAGAACTTTGTTTGAACCTATTATGCATGTAAACAATAGCTTAATTTCTTTGCTTTCACATGTTTCTGCACCAATTAAATTAGTTTTTACTGGCTTTTACAGGTCCACAGGGTAAACTGACACAAAAAAACATTGCAATGCATTTAATGTATAGTATTATATTATGTTTAGAGCATTTGTTAATGATAGTCCAAGTTTAGTGTTTAAAATAATTTGCGTTAAAGATTTACTTATCTGAGTATGATTAACAACACAGACACAGACAAAATAATGTGCTTAAGACAAGAAAATTCCAGTTTTGAGTGCTCACTCTGAAGATTGTTACATTTGCCAGTAAACTATATCAAAAGTAACTCTGTTCTAACAGACCATACCCCAGGTAATCAACGGGTGTGTCGTCCACAAAAACCAAAAACCTCTGCATCGCAAACAAAGTGCCTCCTTACTTGATTGTAAATACTTTGAGTGATACCACCATGTGTCACTTTACCACAGCACCTTGCTGGAGGGGAGATAAAAGACTATTTGTGCAAAAAAAAGGACTCGGTTATATAATATTATTGAATGATGTGTTCTTGGATTATTCTGTATTATCTATCTGTTCTATCTAGTACTTTCTGCAGTTGAGTAAATAAACGCTCTCTGCCACCATATGAAGACATATAGTTAGTATGGAGTATAGTTGATTTAAACTGTTCCAGTTCAAGCTGCCCATCTGTAATTGTAGTGTAATCTGCTCTCATATCTGCTATGAGCTGACAATAATCCTTAATGCTTCACATGTATCCATATATGGATGTTTCAGTTTGATTTCTCATGATTTTCCAGGTAAGAAATGTATCAGCATTAGCACTTAAACACTCCAAACAAGAACTGTAAAGTAATTGATGGCTTTGCATGGGCATTTTTCAGACATCAGCACTCAAGGAAACCTATTATCAGGTGAGTAACGTTAACTGATTTCAGCACAGGAAAAAAACATAAGTCATTATGAACATGTTCAGTCAGTTTACAGTAGCAAAGTGTAGGAAACATGCCAATGTTTGTTTTGTTCAAACAGCCTCAGAGCAGCATGTTTGACATCTTAAATCTCAGTCATGTACACAGTGCAGGCAACAGAAATCTGCAGAGTGACTGTAATGATGCTAGTGGATGCTCTCTGGGTTAATATGTGAGCCATGAGCCACACGGGCTTCCACACACGGCGTCATTTTTACATCCAGTGACGACAAGATACATAGTACATAAATAATTAGATGCTGTAAAGTGACTGGCTTGTACCACACACTCAACTGCTCCTTTGAACATCTGCATTAGTGGAGTCTGTTAAGTCGATTCAGGATGCAAATTGTGGGAGAATGGGTGAAAGCAAAGTACTGAAAAATAAAACATCTCTCCTTTTTATAGATAATGTAGATAGATACTTAATTAATCTTAATAAGAAATTCATATAATGTCAAAAAGGGACTTTTTTTTCCCAACATCAGACCCAGTGGGTGGACAGTGTGGAAATAAGTAGTATGGGTCAGAACAACATTGGTTTGCAGCAAGACATAATAAAGAGGTCGCCCTGGATGACAAGGCCGGTGAAGCGACCTTCAGCCAAGAGGCAGAGAGTGGGAGAGGGGTGGGGTAGCACATCCTTGAGGTCAGATCTTTATGATAATTTGTTTTGCTATATTAATTTTGTTCTACACAGTCCTGGTTTCATAATATTTAAAAACGTGTAAAACTTGTTTTCACATCGGTAAGAATAAGAGGCAAAAACTTGTATTAATAGTACTAGTGTTTTTAATTGTAAAAAGAAGTTAACCACCTGTTAGGGAAAGCATTAGCAGACTCAAGTCCTAATTTAAAGGACTAATAGCAAAGGTGTAATTAGGGTGTAACGGTACACTGAAATGTAATTTTGGTTTGGTTCCTTTTTTTGAAGTGCTCGGTTCGATTAATTTTTGGTACAACAAAGGCAGAGAAAATGACTTCAAATGCTTTTATTTTAAAAAACCCGCAAACAATATATATTTTTAAATAAATAAAAGTGACTCAATTCGGGGATACTTTAAATAACTCAGCCTTTTTTAAAGATAAAAATACAAAAAAATATTTTTTTTATTAAAAAATAAAACAAATTATTAAAAAAAATTAACTCTGGCAGCTGTTAAGCGGAAAAAGCATCTCATATGTCAATTCAGAATTGCTCGGGTTACAATGTAATCTTTCTGCTATGTGGACAACTGTGACCTATATATGTACAAAAACTTTCTCTTCAAATTTGGTGTGAGCGGCTTACATTCTTGTGCGCTCAATAGTCTGTAATTTACGGTAAAAAGTGAAACACAACTATAAAGAAAAAGGATCAAATACACTTAATGAGGTAATAACTTGAGGTTTATAACTTTGACTGTCACGCGAGTAAAAAGAAGTTAACCACTAATTTGCTATTAAACTCAGGCATTAATTTCAACCTTTTATGAATGGTGAGGTTTATAGGGATGATCAGTGTCTAGGAGCTAACATTTCACCCTTGTTTTCAAGCTCTACCTTTGAACCAGTGGTCTATAAACTGGAGGGGCGTGCCCCCTGAGGGGGCCTGGCGTTATGACGGGGGGGGGCACGAGGCTACCATGAGCACTATTCATTATCGTATTTTTCGGAGAGGGGGGAGTTGAAAATCATTTTATCTCCGAATGGGGGTGCTGTTTGGGAACCACTGCTTTAAACGATGCTTACTAAAGACTGTTCATTGGAGCTTTTCATCTAGGGGTGTACGATAATTATTGGGCCGATTTGAGGAATTATGTCATATTGAAAATCCAATACCATTGGAAAATAGCTAAACAAAACACTCCGAGGCGAGATTACCTGTACCATCCTTTACCATCGTTGAAGATACTTGTGTACTACGTTGTCTGCTTGGAGCCGCGTTGTACCCGAGCACTGCTATTTATTTGTGTTTTCTTAATAGTTGGGATGTTCGAGGTAGATATTTATACTGGTGGGAAGTTGGTATTAAAACTTGGGTAAGTTAGTAAACAACAGAGGAGGAATTATGATGCAAATTTTAAGATAATGATGGTCAGTGAAGCAGTCATCACAGCTGTTCAACACCTAAGAAATAAGATCCTTATTTAAAAAAAAAAAAAAAGTTTTTTTTTCACTAATGCTCATTTTTGTCTTACAATGAAAAGGAGTGGCTGTCTTATATTTAGGATTGTCTTACATTCGGGTCAGTATAGTTTTAAGGCATAACTAGTCCATGGGTGAGTCATTTATTGATTCTTGTGTCAAGACAACACAGAAACGCAATTCAGTTGGTCTTGGGTGTGTCTTGTGTTTAACATTTGAGTCACACTGCAGCTTTAAACGGAGCCATGCTTGGAAAATCGGTGTTGCCTTGCTTTGTCAGAGGCCTTCACAATGACCTTCAAATGATGTGTGTGTTTGAAGAGTATCACTCTACTGCAGCCATACATGATTTACTCATTTTACAGTGTGACCTCAATACTAAACAGTCCTTGTTGTTAGTGAGACATCTCTGAAGTGCCACACCCTCCTCTCTGACAGAGCAGACTGTTTTCTTCTTGCAGTGTTAGTGGGCTCCTGTTTAAATGTACAACCTGTTCGGATCATGTTGTTGTTCATGCCAGCATGAGGTTCTTTGAGTGGTGAGCTGCAGTTCAGCCTCAGTGAACTGGATGAGTTACTGTGCCTGCAGCTTGTCTAATTTATGAAGAATTTATGAATACCCAAACATGAATATGTCAACAACGACATTAGTAACTCCTGCAACGTTCGTATATCCTGGAAGCTCTCTGCGAATACGTTCATAAATACAAATGCGATTGGTCTCATTGGCTTGTTAATGGTTCTTTTGATTAGGCTGGGTGCTGCGCCTGAATGGCTCCCTTGTTTCCTCCCTTGCACTGTTTTCTATGTTTGCACTGTTGTCATGCTCCCCTCCTCGCAGGCTAATCCCCTGCTCAATTGTTTTGATGTGTATGTCCATGTCATATGATTAGTTGTGTCACAAAGCACTAGAACACTCAATCCAAATCTGAACATACTGTATGTAATTATGATAATGGTAAAGTTACCTTTTTGAAATTACAGTTTCAACATCATTTAAGGATGAACTGCCTTTGTAGTCAGGAGAATAGTGTTTTTGACATGGACTCCTTATCTTGAAGAACACAATTGACACTGATCGACCTTCGATTTGTTTGATTGGCTTCCCAAGCAATTTGTTCAGTTACTGTATACTGCCGAAGCAGTAGTTGGTTATGCGTTTGATCTACCTGTTGGGTGTGTGCCGTTTGTTTGTAGTTTTATTGCAGTTAAATTGGCGTTCCACCACTCAAGTCGAGCAGGAATAATGTTTTTTCGCTGGAATGTGTGAAATGATCACATGCGCCCTTTTTATGTCCGCCTGTCAGCATATCCACCTGTAAAAGTGCATGCAATAATGGAAAAATAAAGGGCAGTCGACTCGACATTAACATTACCCAGATGAATGTTGCACTTAAGACACAAATGCCTTGTCAACGCCCTAAGCAGTCAAGAGTGGAACACATAAACACTGACAAGTTTATTTTAACATTTATTCTACGACTCATGGAAAATGTGACGTTAACAGTTTTAATGGAGTGAAGTTACATTAGTTGGGATCCATTTAAATTCCTCAGTTCTCTTAACCCACATTACTTTACCTTCTTATCACAGTTTTGTTTTAATTCATTCATCAGGTCTCTCCCAAGCAAATGTCTATTTTCTCAGCCCATGTCTCAGAGAAAGTTGTTTTTCCTAAGCAGTGGGATATGACTCACAAAAAATGCCTGGAAGGACTAAAAACTGTGTGCTGAGTTATGATGACATCATTTACGTTAGTTTATGGATTTTTCAGCGGAGGCTCAATTTCAGTAAGACCACTAGTGTGTGTTTTCTTACTATTGTTTACTTTTTTTTTTTTTTCTTTTACACGTCATACTTCCAATAAGGATTTATACCGTAACATAAAAAAGCCGTTCAGCAGCTGCGTAATGTAAAGGAATTATTTATGTACTGTTTATTCAAGGGGATTTATTTTATTTCTTCATGGCCAGGGGTATCAGGCGTCCGTTAGGTGTCACACTTGTTCCGTCACCTGCTTTAGTGCTCGGCTGGAAATAAAATCTACAGGGTCCCGGCCCTAACACCCCTGTATTAGGGTTAAGATCATTTCTATTCAGAGGGAGGTCCAAATTTGTACGAAGGCCTTTTAATTATCATATAAATTAGGTTTTTAAATATTTAGGGTAATCATTTTTAAATAAAAGAATTTACAGTGATTGTTCAGTATTGTAACACAGTCCCCGTCATTTACTCAAGGTTTGGCTTCATTTTTCTCATCCACTATGTACACTAGCTGTGTCCCATTTTGGGTTTTGCATCCATAATGTTGTGCATTTGCATGACGCATGACGTGATTGCGGTGTGTTCAAATAAAGCTCCAAGGCTATGTTCACGCTGCAGGTCCATTTCCGATTTCATTGCTCATATGTGACCTGCATCTGATTGTCTCATGTCAGTGTGAACAAAACAATTTGCACTTTTTCAAATGTGACTCAGGTTTCATTCGTATGTGGATATAAATCTGATGTGTTTGCGATGTGACTGCAGTATAAACGGTCAGGTCACATATATCCTACGAGTACTGTACTTAATCGAAAGGCGTGTGTTGCCATGCTTACCGAGACTTTAAAGATACTCACTGATACAGTACAGTATAGGCATTCATCTAAAGGTATGGATTATGATGAAAGACTTGAATAAAGATACTCAATATACTATTGGTTGAGAAAACATTGACTCCTGTTGCACAAAATCCTTGAAAATCACTTGCTAGTAATGTGCTGATCAATGCTGAAATAATGATACTTACAATATCAGCTGGTCGATTCTGAAATCAAAAATACTGATACTTTTGACATTTAAAATATATGATTTTGTCCTTTGTTTTTTCTGATGTATGTATATTAGCTTGGCTACATTGCAGATCACCTCACTACCTACTCTATCTACTATACTTCAAGGTTCAAAATAAATCAATAAATTACTATGATGAATTGTATTCTTTATGCTATGATTCGAAATGCTGTACACTGCATTTTAAAATCTACCAGACACATTACCTGAATTTGCACATTGTATTGGACCAGCCTGAATTTTACCCAGTATCGGAAATTAAATCAACGGTGTAGCACATCACTAGAGCGCGCACTACAGGAATACGTAAACACATGGAACACATCATGCCCTGCACGGTGAACGTAGCCCAAGTGTCCTTAAAATGCAGCAGACGAATGTGTACTCCTCATTGGCTCCAAGTGCTCATTGCGACCATCCTCACCAGCCTTCCATATCCCACGATCCTTTGCGCATCCAGGTCTGAAAAAAAATATTTCAACATGACGGCGCTACAAAGAGGAAAAAGGAGCAACGTGTAACGTAAGTCTAGCGTAAATAATCGGTATATTACAACATATAACACAGTACTGTATACAGAGTGAAAAGGTTAGTGTAACATTTGAAACATAAATTTGTGTTTAAAATACCAGACCTTGACTACTGTAGTTATGCTTGACCACCGTACTGCTTGCTCATCTATTATCCAGACCGCAAGAGTCATATTGGGGCTGTGCAAATGTGCAGCCAGTCTTATTCATGGAGATTTTCTTCTTTGAAAGTAAAGCTGAAAATGATTTTACTCGATTGTTAGACTTTGTAGATTTGACTTATGTCTTATGTAATGGGTGTCTGCAGCTGTTTAATGGACATGTGACGTAGGTCGTGTGTAGAAAGGATAAACACTCATTCTTTGGTTTTCAGGTTTATTCTGAAGGACAAAAAAATAAAAAATAATGTCCTCTTGTCTGCTCAATTCTGGACCCTCGTCCATGCCAAGCACATTATGTCCACATGTATGCAAAATATAAACATTACATTTTCAATATAATAACATTACATTGGAAAAAGGATGGATACACTCCATTTACTGGAAATGTACAAACACTGCCAACTAGTGGCCAAAGTAAGGAACTGGGTGGGTAGAGGAGTGACCGATGAAAATCGAAAAGATTATCAATAAAAATTAACAGTAGAAGATTAAAAACATATCTAAAGGACAAAAAAATAAAATAAATGTCCTCTTGTCTGCTCACTTCTAGACCTACACATACAAGACATAATTACAATTTGGATGCGACGTGGCCTATTTCAACACGACCATTACAAAGAAGTAAAAAGATGGTTTTAAAGCACAAACTAATGATCAGAAGAACATAAATTGACTTGACAAAAGTGTTGACATTCAAACAGTATACGTCAAGTGTTACAGCCTTATTGTTCAAATTTAAAAAGAAAACGCGAATTAGGTCTGCAGCTTTTGTGCACACCAAAAGCTGCAAAACCCTTGTCCATGCCAAGCACATTATGGCAAGAAGAGGGCGCACTACAAAAGTCAAGGGTCAACTGTGGAAGCCCAGAAGGAGCAGAAAGGACAGAAAAAAATTAAGTAAGAAAAACAATACAATCTTGAGTAAATAAATGAACAAAATAAATAACTCATTGAGGTTCAGGGTTCGAATCTCCGTTGGGCTTCTCTGTGTGGAGTTTGCATGTTCTCCCCGTGTGTGCATGGGTTTTTTCCGGGTACTCCGGTTTCCTCCCACATTCCAAAAACATGCATGTTAGGTTAATTAGTGACTCTAAAATATCCATTAGAGTGTGAATGTTTGGTTGTCTGTGTGCCTTGCGATTAAAAGGGTCAGCTGTGATAGGCTCCAGCATACCCGCGACCCCAATGAGGATAAGTGGTATAGAAAATGAATAGAAGAGATAAAATTCGCAGATTTAGAAATAATAAATAAAGTGCATTTTTAACTCTGTTACACCTACTAATATACAGTATGTGCCCGTGGGGTAGTTTGTCATTTGTAATTTAAACTGTTACAAAGGTGAATAGACAGGATAGAGTTACTTTAGTATTGTATTGTACAGTAGTATAGTATTGTGGACATCCTGTGCATTTTATTTTATTGGCAAATGTTAACTCTTTAAGCTAGTGGATACCAAACTTTTTTGCCGCGGCTTCCTTTTGGAGATAAAATTATTTTCAGAAAACTGCATGCAGGTCACGGGAGCGCGCACCCTCAGTTTAAACCAAAACTAAGACACATGTGTTGAACAACATACTCTGAGCATTGTAGATACACGCGTAGAGTGAAAAGTGTTGTTGGAACACTCGCGCTGTCAGAAAATTTGAACACACCCAAAGTGGCACAAAAAAATCCATAAACAAGGCGCTTTATTAAAACCGCTGGGTTCTAAGGGAGAGAAAAAAGTAGCAGCTTCTAGTCCAAAAAATACTGTAATAATGAAAAGTACGTAGGGGCCCCCAGTTTGAAAACCACCGCTTTAAGCCAAAGTCTCAAAATTGTGATAAGCAACATTTCAAAATTTAACAAGCCATTTAGGCGAATATTGTGCCTCATATAGTTAATACTTTACACCAAGAGATGGCGAACATCTGTAACTTTAATCTTAGCAACGTTCACTATGCCAAGTGTCGGAGTTTATAGACTTTGAACCACCATATACACGCGGCGGTCATTCAGTCCACAAGCATTGTATACTTGCGCCGATGCTTTGCTTAACCATGTTCGGGGATGGCAGCAGGAATGTAAAAAAATTGCTGGAATTTTTGTATCCCGGATTTTTTGCATTTCTATCCCGGGGTTCCACTGTAATACCATTTATAATGGGTCTAGAAAATGATGAAGTGCTATATTGTAGGGACAAGAAATTATTAAAAATTCAGTCTCTGCATTTATAGAAAAAAAATCTATTACAGATAAAAGCAGATTTAAAAAATATATATGCATTAACTGAATCGGACCGCGTGATGTTGTCGTCTGTACTCCCAACAACGACCATGATGATTTCTAGCTTTTGGGGGTATTATCTGGCAGGTAAGCAGCGTGTTTGTGAAGGTTTACGTCCATCAAGTAAGCTTGCCAAAATCTATATATAAAGGGAAATAATTAAAAAAATGGTTTGACCAAAGTGCTGTACAAATGCAAGCGAGAGAGTGTGAACACATGACACAACCAGGAAGTGTTCCGAAGGCTAAACCGTCCCATTTCACTTTGCTTAAGCCGCGACTGGAGGTCTCTCACAAGGACTCACCCTTTGTTGATCGCATATACTTGGGTCCTTTGAAGGATGCAGACCCTGAAAGGGGACACGGCTAATGGCACATTTTTTTTCCCTCGCCAACATTAGCTCCAGCAAGAAACACTGTCCTTGTCGGCAGAAATCGTTTAGTTTTTTCCTGTCTCAAAAAATACCTTTGGGTTCATGTTTTTCTTTACAGTCCAATGAAAACTTCACAGCTTTACAGACACCATGTGTCCGTCATCATCTGGGTTTGTGGGTAAAGATAGAACAGAATGAACATTTCATATATTGTTGCACGTGGAAAGATGCAACCTCTTGTGGTTAATTTATTTCAAAAATGTGTAGAATTTCAATAGATGATTAGATCAAATTTAAAAAAAGACCATTGTTAATGCAAACTACTGCAGGTTCAAAAATATCTCGATCACCATCAATTTAAATTTCAAATCAAACTGTTTTTTGTTAGAGCAGAACAGATGAGGTAGTGCCATAACACATATGTAGAACTGACAGCGTTTGTTGTGCAGTTGCATATCAGACTCTCAGAACCTAAACACAGTAATTCATGGACAATACCATACAGCAGATCCCTGCTCTTCATAGGGGTTACCAGACCCACAAAAGATGGTGCGTGTGGGAATAGGTGTGCCTCTATGCTCATTCAATTCAGATTTTTTTCACTAACAATCTGAAATGTTATAATGGTTAGTATAATCATTGATTAAAACCTGCTTTTCATTTATTTGTCTACTCTCCCATAACAGGTTTAAAGATCTCTGATCTTGTCGGCTCCTCAGCCAGCCAGGTGACAGTCAGCGAACATCCAGGCTTACTGAGGCAGACGGGAGCACATTGAAACAAGAAAAGCCTCCATTTGCACTGCTTCCTGATCACCATGTCTGTACCCAGCGGCAGCCCAGACCGAGAGGGTTCCAGCGGGTTTCCTTCACACCTAGAGTGCCCCTCCTCTCCTCCCGGTTTGGATCCAGATCCACTATCAACTGGCAGCCCAGTCCTCAGCCCAGACTCCTCTTCCCACGATGCAGTGCTGTCGGCACCAGCAATGTCACCGGCAGACTCGGAGAACCTCAGTCCAGACGAACTGGAGCTGCTAGCCAAACTGGAAGAGCAGAACAGGTGAGCCAAATATGAGTCTATAGTGACAGTCAATACAATGAGTATACACTAGGGGATTAATTGTCCTGGCCATTGATTTGTAACATGACGTACAATGGTACTAAGAAGAGAAGAGACTAGAGATGTTCTGATCAGGGTTTTATGCTGGACTGAAATCGTTAGATCACATGGGTTGATTATACATTTTTATATTTATTTATGATGAGTGCTGTTAGCCAGGCATGCGATATAAAACAATTTCAAGGTTCCTTGACTGCCAGGGGACCCAAAGTATAGGTAATTACTAACAGTAGTAATCAATTAATAAAGGGGGTAACATGATTAATTTTCTTTCATGGCACCCAGAATTCCTGGCTCTATGATTTAAAAAAAGGAATCATAAAATTCTATTTAATGGTTCTTTATTTAGACAAAGAAACATTTGACTTACTTTCTGAAAAGAACATAATATCACTGCATGGTGAAAGGTCCAGAGAAGGACTAAATTGTCATCTCTGCCGAACGTATTGTTTTGTGGGACGACGACGCTGCCAAAGATGTTGATTGACGTTGAAAAGCATTTATCAGCATTTGCAGATCGCGTGATTTTTCACGGAAGTGGCAGAGCACCCCTAACATAGACCTCTACCAAGAACAAAACAAGCCTAATTTAGATCATCTCATGAATATGCTTGAATTTTGTCAGTAGGGTTAATAGATTATTCATTCCAACAGTATGGGAAATTACAAATTGATGCAAGTGGAACAAACTATTTGAACCAAAGTTCTTCCTTTAAGGGGTAAGCTAACAATCTTGTCAAGGAACACTATTGCATAGGTTTTTCATCTTTTTACTGTAGATTTGACACTCCTTTGTACATTTTTGTGTCTGCTCACTAACAAGCAAATGACAATAAAGAGACAGCCCAGGTGGAGGTAGTAATTTTTTTGTGCAGTACAATTTTGGATTTACTCTCTTCTTCTACTACTTACAAGGTTACTGGAGGCTGACTCCAAGTCCATGCGCTCCATGACAGGCTCGCGGCGCAACAGCGGCTCTTCGCTAGTGTCGAGCTCCTCTGCCTCCTCTAATCTGTCCCATTTGGAGGAGGATACCTGGATCCTCTGGGGCCGTATCGTCAACGAGTGGGAAGAATGGAGACGCAAGAAGGACAAACTCCTCAAGGTGGGTTGCAGTCAGCTATCATACATACAGCCGCATTTGTATCTTGCAACCTTGACCTTCCATTTAGTTTATGTTCAGTATCATTTTGCTGTTTGACTGCATTTTCTGAGGATTCTCTATAGGTGGAGTCAGTCTTTCTTGATGATTTTCCAAGTGCACGACCAAACAAACATACCCCTCCTTACAGCAATTCATTCATACATACATTTTCTGTACAGCTCTTTCTCACTAGGGTCCCATCCACTCTCACATTCATACATATGAACAATTTAGAGTCGCCAATTAACCTAACATGCATGTTTTTGGAATGTGGGAGGAAACCGCAGTACCCGGAGAAAACCCAAGCATGCACAGGAAGAACATGCAAACTACACACAGAGATGCACAATTGGAGATTCGAACCCACAGTGATGTCTTCACGAATGGAATGATTTGCCTGGCCTTTCTAACATGATCATGGTCTTGGGGAGAGACGCATCACTCTAATGGAACAAATCTGATGTACTAGGTAGTACTTTAGATAATAAATGTGACTGCACAAACGTTGTCTCTTCGTTCCTTTGCCTTCCTGTGCAAAAGAGAAAACACCAAAGAAGGCAAGATGGATTGGATTCTGCAGCCATACCTAATGAAATGGGTGTCATATATTATATTCCTTAATGAAGACATACTGTAGTTATCGCTGTATAATGTATGTTTGTGCTGCTGTGTGTCCTCTAGGAGTTAATTAGGAAGGGCATTCCTCATCACTTTCGTGCCATTGTGTGGCAGTTGCTGGGCAACGCCACAGACATGCCAGTGAAAAATCAGTATTCAGAACTGCTGAAGATGTCATCCCCTTGCGAGAAGCTCATCCGCAGAGACATTGCACGCACCTACCCTGAGCACGAGTTCTTCAAAGGTCAGGACAGCTTGGGCCAGGAGGTCCTCTTCAACGTCATGAAGGTGAGGATCAGTACAGCATTTCGTACTGCAATGTTTTGACATTTATGAAGAGGTGAGACTGCTGTTCCTTACCATTAAGCAGTGCTTCTCGAATAGAGGGGTGGGCCCCCTGAGAGGGGGCGTGAGAGACTGAGAGGACTTTTAGTGTTAGTGTAGACATGTGAACATGTATCAATTTGACATAGTCAGCATTCAGTTTAACATGTGATTAAGCTTGCACGCTTCACTGCTCCCCATTTTGTTTCATTTCGCTGATATAAATAAATATAAATAAAACACAGATTTAGGTAAACCAGCCGGTGGTGCCAAGTTCCCCCTCAAGACAACTTGGAGCTTTTCTTTCTGTCAGTCACACACGCATCTTATACTCAAGGCCATCTTGTATCCTTGCCAATACAGTAAATTATGTTAAATTGTAGTATACTGTAATAGTAATTTGATAAACCAAAACCATCTTACAAAATACAGTGCTGGCCAGTTATGAAGAGAGGTTTTGAAACGTTTGTTACTCCTGTTAAAAGGAAAAACATCTCTAATGGCATTTCTATTCTGTAAATTAAAAAATGTGAAATGGCTTTTTCTTACAGATTTAACATATCAGCTGAGATTCTCTTAAAAACGACAACATAATGCAAAAGTAATTTATATGTATATTTTTTTAGGCATACTCTTTAGTGGATCGAGAGGTGGGCTACTGTCAAGGGAGCGCATTCATTGTTGGTCTGCTACTTATGCAGGTAAAGTCCCACTCAATCCATTCATCCATCCATTTTCTATGCCGCTTATCCTCATTCCCACTCAATATAAATGATATCATTACTGCAAAAACACAATTACAATGGAACATCCAGCTGAGGGAAAAGAAATTAATATCTTGTAATTCAACCATCCAACCGTAATCCAAAAACCTTTCCATTCTATTTGTAGTAATTATATGTGACATTACATGTATATAATAATTTTGAAGTTACTGTACGTAATGGGACTGACTGTGAAGTAACAATTAGCACAAAAAGCATTACATGATGGGCGAATTGTCCTCTCACCTTCTCCAAGATGCCTGAAGAGGAGGCGTTTTGCGTCTTTGTGCGCCTGATGCAGGAATACCGTCTTAGGGAGCTCTTCAAGCCCAGCATGGCCGAACTGGGCCTCTGTATCTACCAGTTTGAATATCTGCTGCAGGTACAGGGGAAGCAAGGATTGGATTTTATCCATAAGAAGGCAGAAATGTTACATCCATTTTAAAAAATGCTTAAAAATATATATGTTTTCATTTCAGGAGCAACTTCCAGAGCTTAACGTCCATTTCCGGTCCCAGAGTTTTCATACATCCATGTACGCGTCATCCTGGTTCCTCACCTTGTTCCTCACCTTTCTCCCTCTGCCTGTTGCCACACGTATATTTGATATTTTTATGTATGAGGTATGAAGATTTGATCTTAAACTGGTCTTTGCTTAGGTTTTGTCATTGTTTGGTAAGCAAGTAAACACAAGCGGCCTCTCTACAGGGCTTGGAGATCATCTTCCGTGTGGGCATGGCCATCCTGCAGTACAACCAGACAGACCTCATTCAGCTGGACATGGAGGGCATGTCACAGGTAAGTAGCCACTGATGCAGATATTGGTGTTAATGTACGTATTATTATGAAAGTTAACTTGTTAACAACATATGGTTATTAGGGCACTTTTTTTTTTTTTAACCTGTGATTAATTGGTGCACGTCCTGTTTGACCGCCGCTTCACATCGTTGTTTGAGGAAACACCGTGGTGACTGTTGCGCTACAAGCAGGAAAAAATATTGAGCAGAAATGCTACATAGGAAAGGGTATTTTGGTATTGTCATTTATGGAGTGGTTTCGTGGCATACAAGTGTCCCAACCAATGAGTGTGTTTTAGGTGCGAGCTGTCCCTTGGCTGATGTTGGGTTACAAGCTGGTATTTATTGGCAGGCATAGCCGAGGACAGCTATATGTGGGCTTGTGTCAGTGGATGTAAATTGCATTAGCAGCGCACTACTAGCTAGTCACCGCAGGTTAGCTGGGATAGGCTCCAGCATACCCCCGCAACCCTAGTGAGGATAAGCGGGACCGAAAATGGATGAATAGCTAGTCGTCGACAAAGATTTTCAACACCTCAGTAAAACATACATACATTATAGCTATCTAATTTATCTTATTTATTGTGTCCTGATCCAGGATCAGCTCCTGTAAGACTGTGACAAAAACATCTTCAATTAAAAGCACAAAATGAATACAAAGCCGCCATCCGCCAACCAGTGTGAGCATGGAGTTTTTTTTTTAAGAAAGTGCAGCATACAAATAGACACATTTGCACTCAACATCCAGTTGGGGGACTGATATTGGGGGACTGTGTTGGTTGACACGCCTCTACAACATTGCATGGAAGTCAGGAACAGTACCTCTGGACTGGCAGACCGGGGTGGTGGTCCCCATTTTTAAAAAGGGTGACCGGAGGGTGTGTTCCAATTATAGGGGGATCACACTCCTCAGCCTCCCTGGGAAAGTCTACTCCAGGGTGCTGGAGAGAAGGGTACGACCGTTAGTCGAACCTCGGTTAGAGGAGCTGCAATGTGGTTTTCGTCCCGGTCGCGGAACACTGGACCAGCTCTACACCCTTGCAAGGGTACTCGAGGGTATGTGGGAGTTTGCCCAACCAGTCTACATGTGCTTTGTGGACCTGGAAAAGGCATTCGACCGTGTCCCTCGTGGTGTCCTGTGGGGGGTGCTCCGGGAGTACGGGATTGATGGTCCGCTTCTACGTGCCATTCGGTCCTTGTACAATCGAAGCAGGAGCCTGGTTCGCATTGCCAGCAGTAAGTCGAGCTTGTTTCCGGTGAACGTTGGCCTCCGCCAAGGCTGCCCTTTGTCACCGATTCTGTTCATAATCTTCATGGACAGAATTTCTAGGCGCAGTCAAGGTGTTGAGGGAGTCCAGCTTGGTGACCTTAGGATCTCGTCTCTGCTATTTGCAGACGATGTGGTCCTTATGGCCTCATCAGGCTGTGACCTTCAGCGTTTACTGGAGCGGTTTGCAGCTGAGTGTGAAGCTTCTGGGATGAGACTCAGCACCTCCAAATCCGAGGCCATGGTTCTCAGTCGGAAACGGGTGGACTGTACCCTCCGGGTTGGGAGTGAGGTCTTGCCTCAGGTGGAGGAGTTCAAGTATCTCGGGTTCTTGTTCACGAGTGAGGGAAGGTTGGAGCGTGAGATCGACAGACGGATCGGTGCAGCATCTGCAGTAATGCGGTCGCTGTACCGGACCGTCGTGGTGAAGAGAGAGCTGAGCCGGAAGGCAAAGCTCTCTGTTTACCGATCGATCTACGTTCCCACCCTCACCTATGGTCATGAGTTATGGGTCATGACCGAAAGAATGAGATCGCGGATACAAGCGGCGGAAATGAGTTTCCTTCGTAGGGTGGCTGGACTCACCCTAAGAGATAGGGTGAGGAGCTCGGCCATCCGGGAGGAGCTCAGAGTAGAGCCGCTGCTCCTTCACATCGAGAGGAGCCAGTTGAGGTGGCTCGGGCATCTAGTCCGGATGCCTCCCGGGCGCCTCCCTGGTGAGGTGTTTCGGGCATGCCCAGTCGGGAGAAGGCCCCCGGGAAGACCTAGGACACGCTGGAGGGACTATGTCTCACAGCTGGCCTGGGAACGCCTTGGTGTCCTCCCGATGGAGCTGGAAGAGGTCGCTGGGGACCGGGAAGTCTGGACTTCTCTACTGAAGCTGCATGCCCTGCGACCCGGACCCGGATAAGCGGAGGCAGGTGGATGGATGGATGGAGGGACATTTGCACTCAATAAGGTAATCAAACATGTTTATGAAGTCCCAAAAGTATTAGCATTTGGGACTAAATATGAAGTGAAAGAAAAAAGGGTGAAATTACTGTATAGTAGTTTCATCTGTACTGCGTGGGACAAAGTTATACCATCATACCAGTCTTTTGTCATGTCAACAATAAAATATGGTGGTGGGATTTCTAACTGTGTATTATTTTTTTAATTTCTATCTCTTTTCATTAAATTATAGTTATTTTTTTGTGTATTGAATTGTTTGCCACAAAGAGATTTACGTCCCTACTTGTTATATATTGTGACAAATTATGTGATTGTGATTAATTATGAGTTAACTGTGAACAAAATTTGATTAACCACAATTAAATATTTTAATCCATTGACAACCCTAATTATCATATATTTAGTCATCACACATCTGAACACATTATTCATACAGTTGCCATAATTGAATTAAAACATATTGTAACTTGTTAAATGGGTAACTTCTGGCAAAAAAATTATCCGAGAAAAAAGCAAAAGACTGTAAGATGTCGTTTTTCATGGGAAGAAAGAGAAATATTATACAATAATTTTGACAGTCAAATTGTGAACATATGCTTTGTTATTAAAGTGTTGTCAATATCTACGTTCAATTACCGTATTTTTAGAGCTATAAGTCACATCAGTCAAACAATAGGTTGTGTGTATACAGTACTGTAAGTCACACTAACATATAAATCACGTTTACCTGTGTTTACGTTAGACCTGTCATCAGAGCGAGGTTTCTTATGTGTCACACAAGAAGAAGATGAAGCCAGAGGGGCGGGTGCAATGTTTACACCCATCAGTAACCTGTGGTATGATTAATATTATTATGTTATTATTACTATTATTTGCTCCTTGTGAGATCATTCAAACCGGCAAAAAATGTCTCTTGTTCACCTGATCTATCAGCTCGATCACCTGACTATTTTACAGGACCATTCAGTCTTACTCACAGTCCAGAAAATATATGTGTACCTTTTTTGTCATTAACAGCAAGAATACTGTTTCAACAAATGCAAATTTTCTTTAACTGAAAATGTGTTTAAAGTATGAATAATTTGGTTTGCATGTATTCAGTTCTTGTGGATGTGATTCAGTGCATGCATAATATTTGCAACATGTGAAGTATATATATATTTTTTGCATCATGATGGTTTATCAGGGGCTATTGCAGCAGCTCTAAATCTCCTGTCCATCCCTTTTCTATGCTGCTTATCCTCATTAGGGTTGTGGGGGTATGCTGGAGCCTATCCCAGCTGACTTTGGGCAAGAGTGAGGTACATCCTGGACTGGTCGCCAGTCAATTGCAGGGCAGACAACAATCAATCATACCTATGGACAATTTAGAGTCACCAATTAACCTAACATTCATGTTTTTGGAATGTGGGAAGAAACCGGAGTGCCCGCAGGAAACCCACACACACACGGGAAGAACATGCAAACTCCACACAGTCTGGAGATTCGAACCCAAATCTTCCAGATCTCCTGACTCTCCAGATCTCCTGAACATTCTAACCACTCGAGCGCTGTGCAGCCTCTAAGGCCCTGTCCACACGTCCCAAAGTTATTTTTCCACAATTTGGCCTGTCATCCACATGAGCCCGCAGATATATGGCACTAAAAACAAAGTCTTGCAAAAAATTTGGAGCAAAATATGGTCATATGTTTAGGTATGGACACAAATAACCGGAGTTTTACTTTTCCAAACATCACAGCCTGCGACAAAGTATGTTGTGACGTCACACACCCGACCTGTATTTACATCAGAAACAACATGGATGCCTTCACAACTGTGTTGGTTGTAGCTATTGTTCAAGCGCTTTCTGCCCGCTTGTTTTGCAAGGCCAAAACACTGCTTCTTGTTGAAGAGCAGAGGCTAAGAAGCACTTTGAGGTCGGCCTGACGCCATATTTTATGTTTTGCTGAAGTGATGGGATGACAGAGGATGATTCTGATTGGATAGAATTTTACTATTACCGCCTACAGGTTTGGCATGCTTATCACTGTGGTTCCAAATGCATTTATGCGGTTATGTGACTATGCTTTTTTTTAATACAAGGTTGTGTGAACCCTGCTCTGTGTGGACAAGGCCTAAGCCTCCTATGTTCTTTAAAAAGTGTATGTGTGGAGTGCATTCAATATGAGGACGCATCTTTGCAGCCTCACTAATCCCTCATTATGCCTATGTCTTCCAGCATTTCCAGAAGGTAATCCCCCACCAGTTTGACAGCTGCCCAGACAAGCTGATTCTCAGGGCCTACCAGATCAAATACAACCCCAAGAGAATGAAAAAGTAAGGGGTCCTCGTTACTTCGTAGCCTCCGGCATCAAAACAGAGCCAAATTACTGCTTTTAATCATTATATTTAAATATGGGATATGAAAAAAGCACTTCCTTGTCTATTTTCACCAGGCTTGAGAAAGAATACACCACCATCAAGAACAAAGAAATGGAGGAACAAATTGAGATCAAGGTGTGTGTCTGTTTAAAGGCAAGTTACCAATCAGTCATTTATCATTTGCGCAGGAGTGGTAGTAAATGTATCGATAGTCAATTGTTTTAACATGTAAAGATGCAATCATATGAAAAAAGTTGTTGTTTTTTGGTCAGGTAAGTTATGTACATATACAGCTCTAACCATTTGCTCTTCTGTTCAGAGGTTACGCACAGAAAATAGACTGCTGAAACAACGGATCGAGACCTTAGAGAAGGTAAGAGATGGACCTTAGGCTGACAGACCCGTATTAACTACACAATACCACGTTATATACTGTACAATATATACAGTGGTGTGAAAAGTGTTTGCCCCCTTCCTGATTTTTATTTTTATTTTTTCTTTTATTACCTTTTATAAGGTTTGTCACACTTGACTGTTTTCAGATCATGAAATACCTTTTAATAATAATCAATGACAACACAAAATGCACATTTAAATACAATTTTATTATGTAATTTTTTAAATTGTCAGATTGTATTATTAACCCTTTGAGCGCCAAAGCCGTTGCTTTGCTGGACAAAAATCGAAGTGGCAGGAAAATGGTGGGTCGTCAAAACTCCATTGGTGGGAATGTAAAGAAAATATAAACAAAAACACTAAAATAGCGGCAGATGCATTCCGCTGGAAACTCCTCGGCAGAAAATGCACTGCTAATAGATAGATGACCTGAGACTCCAATGACCTGGATGACTGAGAATATTCACAGGCATAATACTGCAGATAAACAGGTACTTTATATCTAGCTACATAATAATAGCAGTGTAGAAGTAGAGGCAGCAATGTTCAAGATCCCACTGTAAATGACAATGATGATGGCTGGGTTTGCTTGAGAGATGAGGAAGAGTGTCACTCAATTTTGCCAAAAAACATCTTCATGAAAATACTCTGTGGACAAGACAACAGTTAAACATTTTGGAATGTGTGTGTCCCATTACATCTGGTGTAAAAGTAACGCTGCATTTCAGAAAAAGAACATCATACCAACAGTAAAATGTTCTGATAATGTGGGGCTGTTTGCTGCTTCAAGACCTGGAAGACTTGCTGTGATAAACGGAATCATGATTTCTGTCTTCATCTGTTTGTGACCTCAAGCTGAAACCAACTTGTGTTCTGTAGCAGGACAATGATCCAAAACACACCAGCAAGTCCACCACTGAATGACTGCTGAGAAACAAAATGAAGACTTTGGAGTGGCCCAGTCAAAGTCCTGACCTGAATCTTATTGAGATGCTGTGATGTGACCTTAAAAAGGCGAGTTAGTGCTGGAGAACCCTCCACTGTGGCTGAATCACAACAATTCTGCAAAAATGACTGGGGCTAAACTCCTCTAGTTGTTGCTGCTAAAGGTGCCTTAACCAGTTATTCGGTTTAAGGGGCAATTGCTTGTGACAAACGTGCAAAAAATAAAAAATAAAAAATCAGGAAGGGGGCATATACTATTTCACTTTACACGCACCTTCACGATGATCATAGCAGTAATATTGTCGTCACATACAGTATTTTAGAAACATAAAACTGCACAGCATCATACTGACAGGTGTTCCTAGTATTTTATCTCCTGCCATGTTGCTAAATAAGGCAGGTTACATACTTGTACATCTTAGATTATAGTGTATACGCTATACTGTATCATCTTACAGTTTTCCTCCTATTTTCTGAGTGATCTCACTGCTCCCTTTTTTCTTCCTTACCTTTGTCGTTTCCCTACTTATGTTTGGATGGAGTTGGTCCTTATTCCTTCTTTTTTCTCTCTCCTGCTTTTGTTGTGGTCTCTTCTCTTCCTGGGGTCTGATGGCTTTCATTCTTTTTTAAAAATCTGTGTTCTCTTGTCAACCTCTTGTTTCGTCCCTTCATTGCTCTTTAGGAGAGTGCTGCTCTGGCAGATAGACTCATACAGGTAGCGTACTTCTAAACCATGCTTCTGCTGACTTCACTTTCCTCTCAACTACAATCTCTCTTCTCCTCTTCCTTTTGTCTGATCTCTCCTATTAAATCTTACCTTCGACCTGCATGGATAAAATACAATGTAAAGCTCTTCATCCCACAAACCTTCAATGTTGCCCGCAAGTGCATGCATTGTCTATTCCCAATGGACATTCTAATATGAGATCCTGCATGTGGCATGTAACTATGACTATGTTATTACTTCAAAATTGATAATAAAGTATCCCAAGTATGTTTTTTGCTTTCTTTCTAAGAAGCTTTTCATAAGAACTAACTTATTAATGATTTTCAGCCTTCTGATTACAGCACAATCTGTTCAGTGACTTTAGCCAAGCAGATTTTTAAGCAACCGTTCCCATAGGAATGATACAAATGGAAAGGATCTCTTGCCTTCATAAAACCTTTATATATATTGTACAGTTAATATTCCAAACTGTCAGACAAGTGAAAAGTTTAAACACTAATATCACTTTATTTCATGACTGCAACTGTCTTACAAGTGTAAAAAGAAGTGAACTAACTAATGTGTCAGTGGCTTGCAGCTAAGGTTCAGGAGTCCACTCAATTTTTCCCGGGTTGGTTTTCACACTGTACAAATTTAGGGGCTTTGGAACGTGAGGCTATCACTGTATTTCATTAGGAGTGTTGCCTGCTGGTGCAGCTTTTTAAAAGAAAGCATTCAAATAAATATTGATACTCTAATAATTTCACCATTCTTTAAGGCAGGGATGTCCAAACTCCGCCCTCAACCTTGTTATTAGATTAGAAGAACTTCCCTTCCCTTCTCTTTTCATTGCCATTTTTCACTCATCATACAATCCAGGTTTAAGCCCTAAATATGCTTCATGCACTTGTTAAACACATTTTCAAGCATAAACTGTTTAGTGTAGGTACTTGCCGCTAATGCATGATAATGTAAGGTGTTTTGTGGCCAGATTGACTGTTGAAGCTAGAGCTTCCACAGCCAAACAAACTTGCGTCTCATGACTATTGCGTTATGCATTTTACATACTATGGTGCATTCAAGGACTGCTGAACAAAGTGCAAAATCTCAATGTTTATGAAAAATTGAATCAGTGAAACATAAGGACAAAAACATGTAAAAAAATTTCCAATTTATGCTGCATTTTGTATTATCACACATTTGTACTTTATTACCGACTTATGGTGAATGAGGTGTTTTCCAAGGAAAAATCTTTTTTTGGAGAAAAATGAAGATAAGCGGTATAGAAAATGGATGGATGGAATAAAATTTAGGACCACAAATCCGCAAATATGAATACTACCGCTTTAAACTTCCGGCATACTACTAAATTCCCTATAAGCATGACAACACTATTCCTTTACTTACATAGTCATAGAGTGTGTATGCTTAAATGTCAAATTTGAGTGCTTACTCCTATCCTGCACTTGGTGTCCTACTCCAGGGTCAGGTGACCAGGGCACAGGAAGCGGAGGAGAACTACGTGATCAAGCGTGAGCTGGCAGTGGTGAGGCAGCAGTGCAACACAGCCAGCGAGAGCCTGGAGAAGGCACAGGACACTATCAAAGAGTTGCAGCAACAAAAGGTAAACTCAAGAGACAAGGATGGTAATCTGTTGCTTGCAAATAATATCTTAAAAAAAAAACATCTTTTCATGCATTTGCTTCAATGGGGCAATCATTGTAACAAAGTTAGGTTTCTGCATGAGTCTTAATAGTGTGACAACAAGTATTTATTTTAAACAACAGCATTGATTTAAGTACGTACAACACATATATTAAGTATGTTTAGCTCAGCAGAGTTGAAACCCCCACCGATGTAATTTTGAATGTCTAGTTAAGTGGCTGTTGTACTGCATCTGTGGTGTAAGTCTGATAAGAACACCTACAATATACTGTATTAGTTGTTACATGTGATTGAATGGTTGATATTGAAATTATTTATTTCATTGTCATTATCACCAAGGCCTAAACTAACTTTACCCCAGTCAATGTCTCATAAAGAGTTCTACAATGTTTGCTTTAGTACACAGAGCAGTTTGTGAGCGGTCTACAGACACAACTAGAGCAGTCAAAGCTGCGTGAGGCTGAGCTGCTGGGAGCGCTGAAGGAAATGCAAGACAAGGTGCTAGATCTGGAGAAGGTAAGCCTGCACAGAGACCCCAAGAAGAAGAACACATGGGATTTCAGCAGCCACAGTTCAAAATAAACCCACACAATCCATTAAGATCCCATATTGTGAGGTGTTAATGAAATATAGTATTTATATTTATGACTTTGTTCATCTAAAAACTAGTAGCAATCATGTTCAAATGTGGGTGGACATTGTTTATAGAGCAATCCCCAAAATCATAATTTGTAGAAGTTATTACAGAGATGTAGTAACTTGTAATTTCATGAGCTAGTAAACCAAATGTTCAGAAAAACATTATATCAAGTAACATTCAGAAAAATCATGACCGCTTAGACAAAACGGGGGGAAAGCAACACTGGTCACAGTAAAAAGGAACCATATTAATGAATAAAAACATTTAAACCTTCCAAGAACAGGGAAATCCTTTGGAGACGAGGAGAATTAAACATGATTATGTTTAGCTGATGTACCCCGTTTCCTGGAAGCATGTTAGTCTAGTAGTAGGGCTGGAAGATACAAACCAAAATCTATATCCCAATATGTTTATGTTAAATATTGATATGTAATACATATCGCAATATATTTTTTCCACAAAGTGAGTTTTGTCAAAGTCAAATATTGTTGAAAAGTTGTTTCAGTTGAAAAGTTGTTTAAAAAAATATTATAGAAAATCAGCCGCTAAAATAAAATAGTCCATTCTCTTTTTAAATAAATGCAGAAAAAGTATAGAAGAAAATATAAACATCAATCATCTTTATAACAAACGTATAGCTATGCTGAAATCCTCAGTTAATACCAAAAGCACAAAGGAACAGAAAAAAATTGTCAGCAGCAACTCAAAAACACTTTTCTTTGAACAGTATTTCTTTTAGCTTTTTTGCTGTCCAACACAGGCGTTAGCATGGATTGACTCTGCTATTTATTTATTATGTCCTGTAATATTTGAAAATGTTCTTCCCCTGATCCAGAGGAGCAGTTGTTTACCCGATGAAGACAACATGGCAGCTCTGCAGGAGGAAGTGAAGCAGATGAAACTGAGAGAACTGGAGACGCTGCGCTCTTTCAGAGAGATGCAGGACTCTGTTACTGAGCTCAATCAGCGTTGGCAGGTAACACACATGCACTCACACACACACGCACACACACACACACACACACGTCACTCTTCTCTTATGATCCAGACCTGTGCAGCAAAGGTGGATTTATCAAGTTGTCTTTGCAGCATCACATGTCCCGCAGCAGCAGCACAGGTGGCGGCGGCAGCCACTGGAAGGAATCGCCAAAGAAGAACGCAATGAATGAGCTTCAAGACAAATTGATGACCGTCCGACTGAGGGAGGCACAAGCCCAGGCTGAGCTTCGAGAGGTCAAACTGAAAGCCGTTCAGCTGGAGAGCCAGGTGAGACATACTGTACAATTACATAACATCGCATTAGAGACGTACGCATGTATTATATTTAAATTGGACGATATATACAAATGTATGATGCTAAATGTGCGTCTTTAGACGCGAATTATGTGAAATTCTAATCTCCGTTGGGCATCTCTGTGTGGAGTTTGCATGTTCTCCCGGTGCGTGCGTGGGTTTTCTCTGGGTACACTGGTTTCCTCCCACATTCCAAAAACATGCATGTAAGGTTAATTGGCAACTCTAAATTGTCCATCGGTATGAATGTGAGTGTGAATGTTTGTTTGTCTTTATGTGCCCTGCGATTGACTTGCGACCAGTCCAGGGTGTACCCCGCCTCCTGCCCAAAGTCAGATGGGGTAGGCTCCAGCATACCCGCGACCCTAATGAGGATAAGCGGTATAGAAAATGAATGAATATATATAAGCCTCACCGGACTATAAGACGCGCATGTCCACATTGTCATAAAATGGCGGTGTGCACCAGTCGGTGAGGAAGAGGTAGCTATTAATTTAAAAAAAAAAAAAAAACTCACATCAAGCTCATCAACACATTGTTAACCCATCATGCATTTTTTTGCTTTGCTGGGAAGCTGGCTTCCTTCGGTGGACACACATCGTCGCTGAATAACTGCAGCAGCTTTGTGCAATGCAATGCATGATGGGAACTAATCAAGATAGTATGTATAGATCTACATTCATATTGGTACTTGTCTTGTATTATTTTACATACTTGTTGCATGTTGGTTGTAGCTGTCCCTTGTAGCTGGTGATTGGATACCACTTCCCACTGATTCTTGAGGGGCACAGTATTTAGTAGTTTTGAAGTATTTAGTAGTTTTGTGGTGAATGAGATGTTTTCTGTTTTTAAATGTTGACCTCCTCACTTCTAGAACCAGATCCACAACAAACAGATCAGTCGCCATGAGCAGGAGCGTTCTGCCCTCCAGGATCGGCTCCAGATGCTGTCCAATCAGAATAAAGCTGTTCAGGCTCAGCTCAATGAGATGAAACGGAAGCAGGCCGAGTGGGATTGCAAGGTGTGGACGGGGAGGAAGAAAATGAGTGGTGTGAGGGAGATGTGATTCATAATGTATGTAATTCTGGGTGGGGGAAGCATGGCTGATGCAGAGAATAGAATGGATGCAATGGAAAGCAATAAAGAAGGAAGGTGGATGAATGAGAAGATGCCCCCTCTTATATTGTTCTTTTTCACAGAGTAAAGAGGAGGTGATGGCGGTGCGCCTGAGGGAAGCAGACAGCATGGCTGCCATGGCTGAGCTCAGGCAGAAGATAGCAGAGCTTGAGATACAGGCAAGTCTGTGTGTATGTGCGTGTGTGCGTGTAGAGGTGGTACAGCGCACCTTTGTCAATGTCTTCTCCTGTGATTTGGGATCAACATTTGCGGTAAAGGTGACTGGAACATGTTGATTGTTACCCGCTCCAATACCAGTCTCTGTCTCTTTAATTTACCTGTTGCAAGCTAACAACAAATAGGTCAGTAAGAGTTTGCTTATCAGTGACCACTTGGGTATGTGCACATTTTAGAAGGAAGAAGGGCTGATCCAAGGCCAGCTGAACCACTCTGACTCCAGACAGTATATAAACCGGCTCCGGGACCAGATCACGGAGCTCAAAAATGAGGTTCGACACACTCATTTTGTTTATCTTTATTTTAACCCAACACATACGGGCAAACGTCTGTGCTCAAGGGCCTGTTTTTGTTTCTGAAATTGACAGATGGGTCACTGAAAAACGATATACACTAACTAGTATTAGTTTTGTGAGGCGTACCAGTATCTTAGTGAAGGTAAATTTCAGGTTGCAGTGTGAGTTAGAGGTCGTCATGGTTTATTTGTTTTATTTGTATTTAATAAATGCTCGGCAAGTTGTGTTACGTTTCACTAGGGCATAGTGGCTGGTGCAATTCAAGAATTTGTATTCACCAAAAGATGGACTCGCTCAGGGTAGCACAACATACAAAAAGCAAAGCTTCAAAATAAAGAGGTAAGCTAATTACTAACTTGGCAATCAACATGGCAGGTGAACTACACAAACATGAAAAAAGGGAATAGATACAGAAAACAGAAAATACTTATGGTAAAGCAAACACGGCACATTGCGCACAGCAGGTAGCAGGAGTCAATGGGAATGCACAAGTATGTCCAACCCCGCAATGAACAGAGCAGAACAATGCCCGTTCTCTGTAAACATAAACTCCCTCAGTTCTTAAGCTAGCTATACTTTTCCCACCAAACCCATTCCATCCCATTTTCTTCCGCTTATCCGGGTCTGGGTTGTGGGGGCAGCAGTTTCAGTAGGGAAGTCCAGACTTCCCGGTCTCCGGCGACCTCCTCCAGCTCCACCGGGAGGACACCAAG
>QODF01000024.1:4186631-4316263 GCA_024372805.1 Oostethus manadensis
AAGTATTCCTTCCACCGACCAACTGCATCCACAGTCGAGGTTAGCAAGCCCCCATCCGCACTGTAAACAGTGTGAACTGGGGGCTGCTTCCCCTTTCTGAGGTGTCGGACCGTTTGCCAGAACCTCTTCAAAGCCGACCGAAAGTCGTGCTCCATAGCCTCACCGAAGTCCTCCCACACCCGAGTTTTTGCCTCGACCACCGCTGAAGCCGCTTGGCCTGCCGGTACCTTTCAGCTGCTTTGGGAGTCCCGCAAGCCATCGATGCTTGATAGGACTCCTTCTTCAGGTTGACAGCACCCGTCCACCATTGGGTTCGGGGCTTGCCACCACGACTGGCACCGACCACCTTGCGGCCGCAACTACGGCTGACTGCCTTAGCAATGGAGGCATGTAATACGGACAATTCGAACTCATTATTCCGGTCCTCCCTCGAGATGCAGGCGAAGCTCTTCCGGAGATGAGAGTTGAAGACTCGACGAACGGGAGACTCTGCCAGACGTTCCCAGCACACCCTCACTGCGCGTTTGGGTCTACCAGGTCTGTCCGGCATCCTTCCCCGCCATCTAATCCAACTCAACACCAGGTGGTGGTCAGTTGACAGCTCAGCCCCTCTCTTCACCCGCGTGTCCAGAACATGCGGACGCAGGTCTGATGATACGACCACAAAGTCGATCATAGACCTGCGACCTAGGGTGACCTGGTGCCAAGTGCACTTATGGACATCCTTATGTTTGAACATGGTGTTTGTTATAGACAAACTGTGATTCGCACAGTAGTCCAGCAACAACACAACACACGGTTTCAGGTCAGGGAGGCCGTTCCTCCCAACCACGCCCTCCAAGTTACATTGTTATTGCCCACATGGGCGTTGAAGTCTCTCAGTAGAACTATGAAGTCACCAGCTGGGATGCTCTCCATAACCCCTCTGATAGACTCCAAAAAGGCTGGGTACTCTGAACTGCCATTCGGCACGTACGCACAAGCCACAGTCAGGACCCTTTCCACAGCTTTAAGGCGTAGGGAAATAACCCTCTCGTTCACCGGGGCTGACTCCAGCACAGAGGCACCAAACCGGGGGGCTAATCATAAGCCCACACCAGCTCGCCCCCTCTCCCCTGCAGCAACTCCAGAAAAGAACAAGGTCCAGCCCCTCTCAAGGAATTTGGTTCCAGAGCCCAAACTGTGGGTTGAAGTGAGTCCGACTATATCTAGTCGGAATGTCTCCGCATCTTCCACAAGCTCGGGCTTCTTCCCCACCAGAGAAGTGACATTCCATGTCCCAAGAACCAGATTTGGCCGCCGAAGACCAGGTTGCCCGGACATTCGACCACTGCCCAAATCGCATTGCACAGGACCCTTATGCTTGCCCCTGCCGGTGGTAGGTCTGTGGGGGTGAGTTCCCGTGTGGCTTCTTCGGGCTAGGCCCGGCCAGGCCTCACGGGTGAAGGCCTGGCCACCAGGCGCTCGCCTGCGATAAGGTGGTGATTCACGGAGGGGCCCACCAAACCCAAATGTATTTATTTTTTGATTTGTGTTTCTTTCAATTTCAATGCATACCTCTGGACAGGTGATGGTGTTATCTTTCTTTTTTCCACTTTTCACAAAATCTAGCTGAATTGTATTATACTTTCTTACATTTTTAATTAAATTAACATTGTTATGCAAGATCTATGTGCAGTCTGGCGTTTAATTGAGTATTAGTTGGAGCATTTGCTTCTGTACAAAGAGGGATTCTTTTGAAAATGTTTTAAAATCTTTAATGACGTGATCACGTTAACATTTCCCCAATGGCATTGTGCTTTATGCTGTGGGCAGTTTTGTAAAGATATGTACATGCACAGTAGCTACTCCGGAGCCTTTAGCCCCACACAGAAGCCTTGTACGTGCACTCGTGTAGTCTCAGAGCAAAATGAAAGACCCCTTTCACTTCCTTTTTGTAGAAGTTCTCATCATTGAGGTCAAAGGGAGCTTTAATAATGCTTAGTTCAGAACATGGTTCTCAGTTATATTCTGTGCCCCCCCCAACCTGTGATTTAAAATACTATTGAAAAACTGATAATATATATCTATTAATCTGTACTGTACAGAGTGAACTCAAAACTGAAACTAGCGAGGTCGACAAATTCCTACCACAATAATAAAGATATGGTTAAATAAGTACCTTTCTGGCGCCAATCAAACCTGAGCATTGTTATCTCTGTGCGGGCAATTCTATTGGTTCATGAAGTGAAGGTCTGGCTCATTCAGAGAGTGCCAGTGCGTGACAAGGACTCTGAACTGAGGGGGTGTAATGAGACTCTCCGCTCAACTTTCTGCCCCCCACTTTCTTATCAAAGCAATGGTTTTACAGTATAACGCACAGTGAAACTAGTACAGATGAATAAGCGGAAAACCATTTAGAAAAATCTCAGGTTAGCGGTTCAAGGCTGTCATCTTATGGTTGAGTCATATGGAGATTGCTGATACAATGGCAAAAAAATTGTTGGGTTAAGCAGGTGTGTGACTTTTTTTTGTTTCCCTTTCACTTAGGGATTGTAGGGATTACAATGCTTTAAAGACCACCCCTCACCTTCCTGTGCCCTATAAAGGACCCCTTTTCACTTCCAACCTGGCTTTCCACAGCTCTACTTGCTATTTTTGCTCGTTTCGCTTGTTGCTGTGCCTTGTTAACTCAGGATGCTGCATTATTGTACTCCACAGTGTCCACATTACTGCACTGCTCCATTTTCCTGCTTCCCTCAGTCGCCTCCTGGGTACATGTCTGTTTGCCAGAGAGAAGTAAATACAGGCTATTGTTTATTACCACGTCTAGTTCTGATTGATGGATTCAATTCTGCCTGTTTTTTTATAATTTACTGCTACTACTCAAGCTGTACTGTGTTGAAGTAGAAAACCGCAGACCGAGGCAAGTCGCACCAAGAGCCAGTTCTGTGCAGTGGACAAGAGGCATTTAAATTCAACAAAATATGAAAATGTAGTTCTGTAATTGTCTTATTTACAAAGACTAGGTAGGACACCTGTAGTCTGACCACGTAGATTAGGATTTTCAGCATGATCTGACTATGTCCTATCTAGCCAGACTAGAGATGTCCTACCTATTCTTTGAGTGTAAACTGATTAAACCTGCCTGCACTGTATGTCCTATGCGATAGGATTAGAGCTGTCCTATCTAGTCAGATATATCTAGTCCAGTCTGACTAGATAAGACTTAAGCTGTCACATTTAGTCCGACCAGGCTTCATCAGTTCATGCTCAAATACTAGATAGGTCAGCTCTAGTCTCACAAGATATAACTACAGCTGTCCTATCTAGTCTGAGCAGGCTTCATCAGGTCATGCTCAAAGAATAGGTTGGTCAGATCTAGTCTCACAATTTAGGACTAGGACTAGAGCTGTCCTACCCAGTCTTTACCCAGTTTTCCAAGGAACGGTTAGAGCAGGGGTCCCCAACCTGTCGATTGCAAGCTACCAGTCGATCTTTGGAACTTTGCTGTTTTGTACATCTGTATTGTATATTTGTACTTATATATTTGAGTTTCTGAAAAGCACTCTGTAAATAAAATTTATGTTGGATGTTATTATTATTATTATTATTATGTTTCCAGATCAGGCAGTTGCGTGGGCAGAAAGCAGGGGCACCCAGCTCCAGGCTCACTACAGGAGGTGCCAACTACCAAGATCTCTGCCTGGTCAGCCCCGGCTCAGCAGAAGGGGACTACCTAAGTTCAGATGACGACCTCCTCCACAGTCCACTCCCCGCTAATGCCCTTTACCCGGCCATTCCGGGCCCGTGTCACTCGTCTGCCCGCCTGGACAGTGAAGGTAGCACAGACAGCGAGGCAGAGGAGCGGATACCACCCGACCCCCAGCAGCTGTATGGCAGCATGGTGTGCGCCAAGGCAATGGAGAATTGAGGGCTGGAGGAATGGGAGCTTCCTGACACTGACAGACCTGCTCCTTTAGCACCTCAGAATCTATCCTATATAGTACATATCTAACCCAAGACACAAAATCGGCTGAAACTGGACCTTTAAGACTTGCTGCTCAAGATGGACCATTTGTCCGAAATCTATTGACCATGGAAAAGAAAAAGTACAGCCCTTTTATGACTCTCGTCCCTGAGTGGGATCCACTTTCGGACATATTCATTTCCTGTCATAAGAAAAACGCACATCTCTCCTCCCTGCCTTCACTACTAAAGGTCTATTAGCCATCTATGGAGCCCTGACATGCTAATTGGAAGAGGCCTGGGGAGCAGAACAACACATCCAGTGGAATATCCCCAGATACATTTTGTCCTCATGACCATTTCAAGATGCTTCACAACACACATCGGGGCATTCTAAGTGCAAACATATTCCAAAAAAAAAGTTGCCAAATCTTTTTTTTTTTTTGTTGTATTTTAAAGTAATTTATATGTTATGTAATTTATTTTGATATGTTTTTTTAAAATATGAAAGTATGAAACTTTCTTCTCTACCCCACCTTGTGTGCCAACCCAGAGACACCGTAACTGTCGCCTGTTTACTGTGACGCTCCGTAAGACACTAAACGTGCTGCTATGGTTTATTGCTACACTCATTTGCATACTCACATGTCCTGATTACTCTGCGTGGGGTCCGTTCCCATGTGGGTGGGTGGGTGTATTTTTTATGAAATATGTCCTCCCCATCCACTAATAATACTAATAATATATGAAAACCAAGCTAACACCCTGAAGTGCAAGAACTTTGCTAGATGATGGGTGATAAATACATAAACAGTTCAGTATTGCGTTTTAAAGTGTTCCAGGTCAATTTATTACTTACATAATCAGCAGTGGGGCTGTTGTTTGAGTCCTAAGTAGTTTGCTGTCAAAACAGGCGCATCCAGAAATGAATTTTCTATACTGCTTGGGTGAGCTCGACCCCATCCCAGAGAGGCTAAGTACACACTGGACTGGTCGCCAGCCAGACTTGTGGAGAATTTAACCTAACATGCCTATTTTTAGAATGAGGGAAGTAGCGGTAAAAAGCCGTGCATGTGCAGGGAGAACAGTGCGGCCGAAAGAACATGTGATGTGTAAACTAACTTTTGTACTACTCCTGAACAACTGCAAACAAAAGGGTGAAGAATTGACTCACCCCTCATGTGTTGCCTGTGCTCTTATTAGTTTGACCCACACACCACATGGTGGTGCTTATATTAAACCCCAAGGTTTGACTTAAGCCTGATTGATTTGAAATTTCTCATTCAGCTCAGTGCACACTATAAAACACCTGCCACAACTTTAGGATGATCTCAAATCAGCAAAATTAGGTACACATCTTTAGGGGACAGACTTGCACGTGTAGATAAAATTTGAGCAATATTGGTTGAGAAACATGGCCATCATCAAGCAAAACCTTTTTGGATGGGCACAGGCAAATTGTGTAATTAATTCTCCATAAGCAATTGATCATTTGTTTCCCAGTTATAAAACCTTGAGGAGATCTGCATTACAGTAAGCCAGCATGTCTTCCAAAGCATTATGGCAACAACCCATAGGGGGCGCCACAAATGTCATTTACAGGAGGCCTTTGGGCAGCATTCTACTAAATACTGCACTGAAGCAGGAGTTCAGAACGTCCCCACACAGATTCTCCTGCCATTTAACTGCGAGTTAATCATCAAATGCCCATCTCTTAGCATTTCACAAAAATACAAACATTCATTAAACCTCTAAACGGGTTTTGGCCCAGCCATATATAGGCGAGGAGCTACCAATGCAGTCTGTTTGCACCCAGGCGGTTGGAAAGTGTAATGTACTTCAGTGGTAATGAAAGCACGAGGTCCAGCTGTCCTTTTTGTGAGTCTTCTGTGTATAAATCATGCTATGTGAGAGTACAGCAAGCTGAAACCACGCAAACGGATTTACTTGGTAACGAGTAGCAGCAGGCTGGGTGACATATTTGACATAGCAAACAATATTACTTTAGAGCTTGTCGAATGTGTGGAGGAGGAGGATGTGTCATAAAGGTAAATCTTTGCGTCAACACTGAAGAAAACTCTTACTGTATATGTTGTACTTTATGCACTACAAAAAGAAAGTTACTGCTAACGAAAGTCACAAAGGTATTGACGTACTTTGTCGTCTGTTGTAGGACAGAACAAAAAGGGTATTATTGCCACCCTGTAAAAAAAAAGCAGATACTGAAATTAACACCCTCTCGAGAGTCAAAGAGGATGTTGTATTGCCAAGCGCATTGTTGCAAATAACAGCCTTTTAGCGGTGATTGCCAGATGTCACAACTCCGCACTTGAATCAGTTTTCAGATGTTGCAATGAAGTTCCTTCTGTTTCTTACGCTAACCAGACTGCGGAGACTGTGATTTTGGTTGTTACATGAATACTGAGGAATTTGAGCATCCTATTACAGCGCGTACTATCCTCCCCATTTCTTTAACTGCTGTTAAAATGTTTGTCTGGTTTGAGGGCAAGTGAGCGATTATTATTTTTCTCAGTTCCAACACCTATTTGTTCTGAAATATTAACTTTTTTCTGCAAGAAGACTATGTCATGGTATTAACAATTAACAGCAAAGCATTCCAGACAACCGGAGGAAATTTCCTACTCAGAAAATGTGCATGGAGTCACAACAATGGCGGTGCCCTTCTATGAATGCAAAATGTAAATTTTAAAGGTTATATAAATTACATGTATTTATTTGTTATGCAGCCGAACCTCGGTTAGTATCCGCAAAATCCACACCGACACCACTTGTGTGTTTTGCAATGAGTCATTTCTTTAATTAAATAGTCATTCTCACCATTTTGAGCAAAATGTTGGCACTTGCAAATTTATCTGCCTCCATTGTGGGTTATTTTGCAGCCGTGATTAATAAGATTTGTAGCACACCCGTGTTAGTTAGCAAAGAACTGCAGAGTCGACCACTGAGGACGTCATACCTATGACGGTCAACAGAGCTGCTGGACAAAGACTCAATGCTGGGACGGAGATGTTTTGTGATAAAAATAGGTTATGATCTCAGTTCAACTCACTTAGTATACCAACAACAAGATAATAATAACAGGTACATATAAAGCAGTGGTTTGTTATTGTCTGTCATGGCCCACCCAGGGGACAGAATTGCTTTCACGCCTCCCTGCCCCCATTTTGAAATACTATTGAGAAAGTGTAATATTTTGTACTGTATAGACTGAACTCAAAAGGGAAACCAAGAAAATGCAACAAAATGGGGAGCTGTAAAGCATACAAGGGTTCAAGAATCAAAATGCATGTTGAGTACAATAAATTTGTACATGTTGGCAGGTCTGCACTAACATTGTAAGTACTTCCTGGCTCTCAATTACCTACGCCCCACTATTTGAGAAGCACTGATCTAAAGGTACATTTGTTTGGACAATAAATAATAATGACTGTAGCTAGGAGTTTAATTTTTCCTGCCATTGATTTGACAATGTTTATTAGCCTGAAAACCAAGGAAATGGTTAGCTATCACCTCTTAATTTATTAAGCTGTATTGCATATTAAGCTTTAATGACTGCACATATGGCCTAAAAGCTGTCAATGCTGTATAGTTAATTATTGTATTTTAATGTGGATTCACACCTACATTTAATGGGTTACTGTTTGGGGCACATGCAACCCTTACCCAAAGTTTCACGGAAATTGTTTTTTTAGTTTAACGAACTGAGGGTTGAAAAAAAGAGGAAGTAAAACTGGAAGAAATGTCTGCAATCTTTGGGTATCATTGGCTCTAATGTACTTGGAATGCTAAACAACGTGCTTGTGGAGGCCATTAGCCATGGATTTTTTGCTTTGAGTTTGAACTTCGGAATTGGGATATTTCCTACTTCCCAGCAGTCTGGAATGCAGCGTTAGCCAGTCGCATTGTTTTGATAGCCTCCAGAAATAGGGGGATATTTGCACACGACATTTCTGTAATGTATTCATTTGTACAGACAGTTGCACTCAAATGTTGAAATCTCGTTTAGGTTTGTATTTGCAAATCCAAGTATGAATTTTGCAGTGCTGTTGTTTGCAATAAACCAACAAAACCAAATACTATGTAAATTGTCCCATATGTCTACATTACAACCTACGGTTACAAATTGAACATCTACTGAAAGTCCATACATTACATAGGAAAATCTACAATGGGGTTTAAATTATTTTGAGTGCAACTGTAAAGTGCTCGATTTCTGATCTGTAATCTGAGGGAATGCCAATTTCTAAAATGCCAATTTTATTCATCAGGTGAGCTCAGTGTTTAGTAGTTAAATATAATGACTACTTTCATTTCCAGTAAAATATTTTGATGGCGTAGTACAAAAGACATACAGTATTGTAATTGTGTGTTTATCGTATAATGCACAAAGACGCCAATGAGTCCGAGTTGTCATGACATTTTTTTTTTCACACCTTTAAATACCATCACATGAAGACATCTGCTCTAAAGTGACGGTGCTCTGACCTAAACACTAATTTCAACTACAGTACTGTGACAAAGCATTTGGTACTTTAGTTTGAGAGATACTTGCTTTATTATCATTTGAACAACTCAGCTGGGATAGGCTCCAGCATACCTGCGACCCTAATGAGGATAAGCGGTATAGAAAATGGATGGATGGCCTATCAACCTATACAGTGGATGGTCATCTTTAAACGTCATTCATGTGCCATAAGCATATCACATGTACCTTCCTTTGTACCCCCCCTGTAGCAAGAATTGTGCTGATCAAGTAAATTTCACATGGACGGATGTGATGGCACCCTTACTTAACTGTGTGATGTCAAAACCCTTCTTGCATTTCAACTGTTGTACTTGTCAAATACCTTTAATACAACTAAAAGTTATATCAACTTTATTGTGATGGGATGCTTATTTAAAAAATAGCATTTCAGTGTTGTGTGTCCTATGAATGATGCAAAATAAAACTTTGACATTGCACCTTTTGCAAAGGTCTGGTAGTGGCTTATTGTGTAAATTAATGTAACGATAGGTAGAAAATTGAGCTTCAAATAGCAGCACAATAAATGTGTTGATGGTACGTTGCCATGATAAAAAGGAGATGACACTAGATCACCTTCCTGAGCTGTCTGTAACAGTAGATGGACCAGCGACGCACATTGTTGATTGTCCTCAACCACCATCCTTTGCCCACCACACTAAGCCTAAACCCAAATGAGTTGTAGGGGGTTCCATAAGAAGACAGTGGTTCATTTGTCAGCAAAAATGGTTAAAAAAAAAAAGCATTTTTTAAAAATAGAGCGAAAGGCCAACCAGTAAACCAGATTTGTCATTAAAGACAAAGCTTTGAGTACTGAGTTTTTTCTACTATCTATCTACCAATATACACACAATAGCCTATTAATAGTCCCATATTGGCAAAAATCTAAAATTGGTAAATTTTGATATTGTGTTTTTCCCCATAGTGAAAGCCAATTTTAACACTTCTCGGCCCCAGTCAACCCTGCAAACAACTTTAAGAAATATTAACAAAGGACAAATGGCAGAAGAAGGCCATCTTCATACGTGATTTGTCTTTGTGGTGGGGTGGGTACGGAGATTGCTGATGATGCCCTGGAAGTTTGTGTGCAAAAAAGTCCAACATTAGCTTGTGGTGGTAGATTTTGGAAGTATTGCATGAAGTGCGCTTTAACTTCGCAATTTGGATGCGCTGTGCCTCGGAGGCTATGGCTTTTTTCCTGATTGCTTGTTGCCATGCTAGTTGGTCCTAGGAGTTGCGGACAATACTAAAGTCCTTCAGAGAGGCTTTTAGGTTGTCTTTGAAACACCTATTTTGGTCATCAGAGGGACCATGCAAATATAGCCCTCAAATGGAGCTCAAATTACGTGAATGACAAATATGTCCATCGGGGCACCTCACCCTGCATGCCTTTCATAAGAGTTAAGATGTTACTTTTACATGTGGAGTTAATAAGAGTTTTATGACGGTGACAGTTTGACCCTGGAACGAATTATTTAAACAACAGTTGATCAAATAAGATTTGTATTTTTGTACAATTGTACATCAGGTAAAAACTGCACACGAGCCTCTGATTACGGCATTTCATGATTCAGAACACGCTCCCATCAATTAATTAACTTTATTTTGCTCCGTAAACATGGGACTCACTGGAGAACTAATTCACTGGTGGAAGAATACCCTGCGGGGGCAGCACAAGAATGCAATGTGTGCCAGTGACAGGCACACAGACGATGAATGACATCACTTAACGTTTTACACTTCATCATGGGGTAGCCCACTGAACAAAAGGACACGGAAGTGAAAATGTGCATTAGAAAAAGCTCAGAGAGAAGAGAAACACCAACCAACGTTAGCCGGTATTTTGGTCCCAACTAAATCCCAAATAAACATTATTGAATGCTATTGGATTCTCTGCGCTGTCCTTCCAGACTAGCCTGGTACAATATTTCAAGATGGTGGAAAGGCCTGCAAGACAACTGCAGGCATGATGGTTGTTCTCTTTGTATTATCCTTGCATGCAATCTTTTCATCACTGTATTGGACGTGTCTTGTGTACAGTGTGAGGGGCTTAATTTTGGTATCCAACTCACACTAAAACTCAACCTGTATTCATTGGATTGATGCCTTTAACTTCAGACTATGTCTTTGTCGTACCACAAATGGGTTTTAAATAAAACTGTCCACATACTGTCATGTATCATACATAAAATACAATGTGCACACAGCGGTTTCTCAGTGTGGAACTGACTAGATTTCTGCTCTGACAAGAATCTGCACAGGTTGGGTTTGTGTGAGGAAGCAGTGTGGTTGTCGGCTGACAGATAAAAACGCTTCCTTCCCTGAGAACCTTCATAGGGCTCTACAGTCGTCCTCATGGCTCATCTTGTTAATCTTCACGCAGAGTTATGAGTGTGCTTTGTGTGTGACCTACTGCATATGGGTGAGTTTTACAGTATACTTACCTACTCTATGTTCAGCATTCCATTTACATTATATTTTAACGTAGTACTGACAAATATGCTTTTTTATTATATGTCAGGCTTTATTTAACCCTTTGGAATTGGTTTACAATATTGACTCCATGTGTGGTCTTTGTTATTATGGTCATTATTTAAAAACATACATAAAGTCAGACTTTATGTAGATGGATAAAGTATGTATATACAGTATATATGCACTTTGTAAACGCTATATGGTGACAAAAACAGTGATATTTATTCAGATTTTTTTATTTTTTTTAAATACTGTTTTTTTTAAATTTACTATATTTTTATGTATTTTTGGTTGTTTTTGCTTATTTTAGTTGTATTAATTCATTTAATGTATTTCTTTTTTTCTGTTGGCAGATCTTTTTTTTTATAACTTAAGATACACAAATTAAGGGGAAAAGAAGATTGTCAGTCAAAAATATTTTGATTTTACACTTTCTGCCCGTCCAAGTTAAATGTGGTGTGTGCATTTAATGCTAAAATCATAGCACAAAATTGTATTATTATATGACGTTCATATTTCCCCTTATTTACCCTAACACTCCATGTTAAAACGACAGGCTGCCAAAACTGATTTTGCTGTCTAGCACTGTTCGAGGGAGAATTAAGTTCAGTATACTCAAAAGGTCTGAAGTCCACAAATGAAAACCATACATGCTGTACATCGAGGGTCTCAAAATTGTGCAATGGAGGGCTGAGACACTGCAGGTTTTATTTCAAGCTAGTCACTAAATCAGGTCGTTTAATTGATGAACTCCTTCCCTCAAACTGAAGGAGATGTTTATCATTAAAATTGCCTGCGCAGTGACCGGCTGGAAAGAAAACCTGCAGGGTCTCGGCCCTCCAAGGCACAAGTTTGAGACCCCTGTTGTAGATGTATGCAGATGACATGTAAGATTAAGATCTACTAGAATATTTGTGTTTGTTTATTTCTCTAGGTCATTCATGTCAGATTCAGGCCTGGGGCCAAATCTGGCTTGTGCTGCAATTTTATCCAGCCTGTGGAAAAGTTTGAAAAATAGTATTGAGTTGCTCCACACCTCTCACACCTTATAAAAACCAAGTGCTTACAGTGATCTGTGTTATCAAGCGACTCCTCCTGGACTACTCCTGTGGAAATTTATTTAAAAAACAAGAAACAATATTGTATATAGCACAAAATTTGGCCCGCAAAATCGGTTTTGAATTTTGGCCCCCTGTGCCATTGTGTTTGACACCCCTGTTGTAGATGAATGTTAAGCAGGTTTTCTTTCCCTCCAGCATGATGCCTCGTTCTTTCTTGGTAAAACGAGGAGGGTTACAGACCCTTCAGTCAGTACAAAGTACTGGAATGATTGCAACTGAAAAAGAGGAGGGGCCCTGGTACGTATCCCTGGGGGATGCCACAGCAGACGTACAGGATATTGGCACAGACGTTGTTGAATCGCTGCAGAAGTTTCCTGGTACGAAACTGTATAAAGTTCATCAGTATGATAAACATTTAAGTTTGAATACCTAGCATGTACTGTATGTATAAATAAAATGTCTGATGATAAAACTGTACTTCTCACATTCCTCTTAGAGTGTACTTCTACTGGTGCATGTACTTCTGGCCACTCAGGTGCTTTTAGAGGTGTTTCTAATGCCACTGTGTGGTCCAGACCTCAAGAGAGTTCAGAAAGACAAATATCGACTGGACTTGAAGTCTTACATCAGTACTTTCAACTCCAGAAACACTGTGACGATTCCAAGAACATTTCTCCAGGCCAGGAGTGTCCACTCTGTGGCAAAGTAGGTTATCATGATTTTAGATACTCACGCAAGGTTTTAGCTACCAAAACACAAGTATGCATGTCATGTATATGCACGCATACTGTCCATGTCTCGTATCGGACATATGTGCAGTGGGTGTGGTAGTGAGACATCACACCTTAAAAAGTTTCTATTTTTTTATTAATATTTTTTTCAGATATTTACACATATGTCCATTTTCAAGAGACATGTATACAAGTGCCCTGGAATCAGTGCCACATCACAGATCCAGCCCTACACAGCAGACTCATGCAAGGGAAAGGTAAGAACTGCTTGGTTTCTTTGGTATGGCTTTTCAACTATGATTATTAACTAGGTTTTGAATGTTAATAATTTGGTAATATTATTAATGTGATAATATGATCATGTTAATAAAGATGTAATAAACTGCTATACTGCAAGTGCTATGATAATACTGTACAGTATTTCTAGTATAAGTGTGGCAGTAGCTTAAAATACATAATAAAGTTGAACAAAGTAGTACATATATCCTTTATATATTTTTTGTTGTTTGAGTAGTGCCATTTATACATTGTTGTAATCAGCTCACCGGTATTTAGTTTCATGGGGTTTACTATTTATCAACATTGCCCCACACTCATGCTGCTCTGCAGCATTCAGTACTGTGTACCATTTACTGCACTAGTCGACATTGTATTGCTGCAACTTTTCTGACTGTGTTCTAATTTTTCCATTGTGGAAGTTGGCAATTAGTACTCATCACAGTACTGTTATTTGTAGTGATTGTACTAATTATATGAGAAATACATTGCATTTGTGGCATGGGTAAATATGTGCAAGACCTGTATATGTCAACGCATGTCTCTTCATCTTGAGGGTTGTACTTTTACTCAGATTACAGTCAGCACTTATGTGTGTAGCTTCCCCGGTACACAGAATTTCCACCCCTGGCAAGTACAGTTATGGCCAAAAGTTTTCAGAATGACACAAATATTAATTTTCACACGTTATGAAGAGTGATAAAATGAATGGCAATGAGTTACCAAGTCCCTCTTTGTCATGAAAATGAACTTAATCCCCCAAAAATGTTTCCACTGCATTTCAGACCTGCACAAACGGACCATCTTACATAATGTTAGTGATTTTCTGGTTGACATAGGTGAGAGTGTTGACAAGGACACAGGCTGGAGATGACCCTGTCAGCCTGTTTGAGTGAGAATAACAGACTGGAAGCTTTAAAGGGAGGCTGCTGCTTGGTGTCTTTGTTTTTTGTTGGTTAACCATGGTTACTTGCAAGGAAACACATGCAGTCATTATTGCTTCGCTCAAAAATAACTTCATAAGCAAGGATATTGCTGCTAGTAAGATTTTATTGCATCATCAAGAACTTCCCCTTTCTGATTGTTTGGGACATCCAGAAAAAAGCTGTGTTTTTTTACAGTCGGACGCTGAGCGTCTACTGACTGCGATGGTGAAGCGTGGAGTGGGTTGTTCCACCGCACAAAACTGGACGGTCATTGGATAAATTCAGGGCTTTTTGCCGCCCATCAGCCTCTCTGGGGTTCTATGTGGCAGTGGGCTGGGCCGGACGTTGGGCTTCTGCATGATGATTGGATGTTCTGTCTGAGGCAGAATCCCTTTCTGATAGACAGTGAAATGAGCAAACCAGCGATCTTAAAGCATGAATGTCCACCGGAGCATTTTCCATGTTTTTCATTCCGTTGTTCTGAACTGATCCAGAGACTTTACTGATCCCTAGCGACTTTGTCTTTGGTAAAAACCACTAGGAGCGGAGAATAAAATGAGCTCCATTGATTGATTAGCAGCTGCCACTGCCTGAGAACAAGTTCTGCCATCCATCCAATAACAGTTTAGTTTGCTTTGTCAAGCATTATGGAGCACCTTGTCATAAGGCTTTGGGAAGAGGTTTAGTCAAGAGGCAGGTGGACAAACAAAAACCTGCAAATTCTGACAAACTCCAAGCATTGATTATGAAAGAATGGGCTCCCACCAGCTGGAGTGTGCTGCGCAGTGGTAATATCGTCCGAAGTAACACAGTGTGCAGCCAATTTGGTAGACTGAGGCACGCCGCAATGAGTGTGGTGCAGCCTGATGTAGTGACAATTTTGTGCCGAAAGGCTTCAACAAAGGCACGCTGAAACTTGCCAGCTCCAACCTGATCTACTCTCGGCATAAGGCAAAGCGCAGTTGGTCTAATGGTGATTTGGCTGGCGCACAGTGCGCACACGTCGCCAAAACCCCACATGCCGGTTTACACGATGTCGGCCACATTTGAATGCATTTAATAATCACAACAACCACTGTTTAAAATAACTAACTAAAAACTATCTGAATCAGTACATACATTTTGATTTATATTGACTGTCCCGTCTGCCTCTGTTGCGCGGTCTCCTTCTGGCCACCATCTCCTCTCTTCCCAAATTTCCGCCCCCTCCTCCTTTTGTTGCCAGTGGATCTGCTCTAGATGTGGTTAATTGTAAATAAACGGTTAATCAAACGTATTGACATCTTTGATTATGTAACCAAGAGTTGCAAAAATTATCATAATTCATTGGCCAGACCACAAGCTTGGAAATGCGTATTTTACGCGCAGTTGCTCGTGTGACCATATATTCGGCCCCTGTGAGCTCGCACCTCCAGGACCAAAACAACACTTTCCATCTGGGAGAAGTTTGGCCGTCTTTCGCTGTGCATTCATATTCCACAAAACTTGCAATGCGCTTCGCTAGCGGAACATTTAAAGCTGAGAAATCTTCATCATTGGATTGGTGAAGATTTGACCCGGCTGTGTTAAACCCAGTCATGCCTTCTCCATTCCCTCTTTCCCACTTGCGCCAGTAGGAGGGATGGAGTCCTACTTACATCAAGCTGCGCCTGGCACGAAATTTTAAAATGCACCTAAAACACGCCCCATTGGCAAGGCACGGGCAAAGTGTGGCGGAGGTGCGCCTCACTTCATCTGGTCTACAAAATTAGACTCTCAATGTTAATGTTACTCTCAATAAAAGGCTTTGACACATATGAAATGTTGACAACTATAATTAAGTATCATTCATTCATTCATTTTCTATACCGCTTATCCTCATTAGGGTCACGGGGATAATTAAGTATATCATTGTAAAATCTGCCAAAAGTATTTGGGAACATTGTCAACAATCTGAATCACTACAATGCCGATGGCACATCAAAAGGTCACCAAGCATAAAGCAGTAAGTAAACAGTTCAGCCTTGGCAGAGGTCGTAGTATGTAGTAGTTATTATACTAATATACTAATTAATATAATTAGTATATTAGTATAATAATTAATCATTTTTTGTTTGTGTGGTTTAGTACAGTGCAAAAAGAAAGTGAAAGGTTTTTTAAAAATAAAGCACACACCAGACAGCAAGGGAGTGTCCTGTCATCTTCCTGGTATGTAGACAACCTAAGAGGTTGGTGGCTTACTACCAGTAATTACATTTTTTGTTGTATTATTTGTTCAACAGAACATGCCTGTGAAACACAAACTTAATAGCAAGCACATTTCATGACCATCTTACCTTTGTATTATTCTAGAAAAGGGAGTTTGGCTGTTCAGTGTGTGGGAAAGCATTCAAGCGCTCCTCCACCCTATCTACTCATCTGCTCATTCATTCTGACACCCGGCCCTATGCTTGCCAGTACTGCAGCAAACGATTCCACCAGAAGTCTGACATGAAGAAACACACCTTCATACACACTGGTGGCTCCCTGTTTTTTACTTTTTGGTTGAACACCAAAATATTGTGTCCTTGATTGTTCTGAACTACTTTTTAAAATTTATGATACTGTAAAATTAGTAATACAACAAAAAGTAATTCATCAGTGGTTTACTATTAATTAGTGGTTTATATAATTTTTTAAATGTATATAGTAATTTCAAAAGGAGTTTTTTAAGGGTGTTCAATGGTAATATTTTATTTTCATTTATATTTGTATTTCTTTTGTGTAAGTAATAAAATGTAATAATTGATGTGTAATGTTGGTAATGAAAATATTAATATTAATGTTTATTCATTAGTGTTAATGTCTACTGTAATAGCTCTATTATCTATTACTTATAATACACTGTTATATTAGTATATAAAATATTTTTGTGTTAGTAATGTAATAATTTTATCATACACTTACATTTAATTTAAAGATAAGGTCACAGAAGCTGGTGCTTACAGTTTCTTATATTTCTTATATGTTATATTTTTTTTTACTCTTGTGTGTCCTCACACCTGCTGTGTTGCATTTGTGTGTCAGGCGAAAAGCCCCACGTGTGTCATGTATGCCGGAAAGGCTTCAGCCAGAGCTCCAACCTTATCACCCACAGACGCAAGCACAAGGGCGACTGGCCACACCGCTGCCCTCGCTGCCTCTACAGCTTCCAGAATGAAGTGGACCTGTGGCAACACCAGTGTGCCCACCACTAACACACGCAGGTGGGCACCATATTCCAAGACTACAGAGACATACAGCAGTGTATAATATTTCGTAGTATTGTGGAATTGCTATGCTTCTGAGTCATAATGCATATGTTGACAGCCACCAGGAGAGAACACACAAATATTGTATAAATTGTATAAATAATTGTAATTGTTTACATTTAAACACAAATAAATCAAAGGGGAAATGATTTGTAGTTTGGTAGCACTTTCAACGCCTTTTTAAAAACCACTAATTTTTCACAGCAGTCATCAGTTTGACACAGTAAAACAGTGTGTAGCAGTGTAGCAGATTTAGACTAAAGTATCAAGCCGATTTTCATCACTTGTAGTGAAGTGGTTGATGGACCAAGCAAGAATCTGTTACATTTTGGTGAGTATCTGGATAAAATGGCTGTTACAGGGATTTGTTAGTACAGTTTCAGTCACTATTGCACATAAAACATGGAATCACAGGACTGCCAAAATCAAAAGAAAATACATTTGGTAATATAAAGACAATCTATAATAGAAAAATGCACAAATGTAGTCATATTGTAATTCCATTATGTCATTGATTTTAATGTAATGTCTTTGTCTTTTCCATTTGCTTTTCCTCTTTGCATTTACCAGATGCCTTATGCTAAATGGAAAAAACAATGTCTATTCAAATGTCAATTCATGGAAAAAACAAAAGCAATGCAATTTGGCTTCCTGAGATTGCTTCTCCCTGAGTCACCACCTTATCGTGGTGGAGGAGTTTGCGTGTCCCAATGATCCTAGGAGCTAAGTAGGGTCACCCATGACAAACAGGTCCTAGGGGAGGGACCAGACAAAGAGTGGCTCAATATACCCTAATGATGAATGATACAATTGGACTTCGTTTTCCCTCGCCCGGACGCGGGTCAACGGGGCCCCCATCTGGAGCCAGGCCCGGAGGCGGGGCACGATGGCGAGCGTCTGGTGGCCGGGCCTGCAACCATGGGGCCAGGTCAGGCACAGCCTGAAAAGGTAACGTGGGTCCCCCCTCCCATAAGCTCACCACTCGTGGGAGGGGCCACAGGGGTCGGGTGCAAAGAGAGCTGGGTGGCGGGCAGAGGCCTTGGCGGTCCGATCCTCGGCTACAGAAGCAAGTTGTCGGTACGTGGAATGTCACCTCTCTGGCGGGGAAGGAGCCTGAGCTGGTGCGTGAGGTGGAGAAATTCCTGCTAGATATAGTCGCACTCACCTGAACGCAAGGCAAGGGCTGTGGAACCAGTCCTCTCGAGAGGGGCTGGACTTCATTCCACTCTGGTGTTGCCAGCAATGAGAGGCGACGAGCGGGGGGGGCAATTCTTGTTGCCCCCCGGCTCCAAGCCTGCACGTTGGAGTTTAACCCAGTAAACGAGAGGGTAGTTTCCCTACGCCTTCAAGTAGGGGGACGGGTCCTGACTGTTGTTTGCGCTTATGCGCCAAACGGCAGTTCAGAATACCCGCCCTTTTTGGAGTCCTTAGAGGAAGTACTAGAGAGTGCTCCCTCGGGGGATTCCCTTGTTCTGCTGGGTGACTTCAATGCTCATGTTGGCAGCGACAGTGAGACTTGGAAAGGTGTGATTGGGAGGAACAGCCCCCTGATCTTAACCCAAGCGGTGTCTTGTTATTAGACTTCTGTGCTCGTCACGAATTGTCAATAACGAACACCATGTTCAAGCATAAGGTTGTCCACATGTGCACTTGGCACCAGGACACCCTGGGCCGCAGTTCGATGATTGACTTTGTGGTTGTGTCGTCGGACTTGCGACCACATGTTTTGGACACTCGGGTGAGGAGAGGGGCTGAGCTGTCAACTGATCACCATCTGGTGGTGAGTTGGTTCCGATGGTGGGGGAGGATGCCGGTCAGACTTGGCAGACCCAAACGCATTGTGAGGGTCTGCTGGGAACGCCTGGCAGAGTCCCCTGTCAGAAGGAGTTTCAACTCCCACCTGCGGGAGAGCTTTGACCATGTTCCAAGGGAGGCAGCGGACATTGAATCCGAGGGGGCGATGTTTCGTGCCTCCATTGTCGATGCAGCCGATCAGAGCTGTGGCCAAAAGTTGTTCGGTGCCTGTCGTGGCGGTAACCCCAGAACTCGTTGGTGGACACCAGTGGTGAGGGATGCCGTCAAGCTGAAGAAAGAGTCATATTAGGCCGTCTTGGCCCATGGGACTCTGGAGGCAGCTGACAGGTACTGGAAGGCCAAGCGGTCTGCACCTCTGGCGGTCGCTGAGGCAAAAACCCGGACATGGGAGGAGTTCGGAGAGGCCATGGAAAACGACTTACGGATGGCTTCAAAGAGATTCTGGACCACCATCCGCCGTCTTCGTCGGGGGAAGCAGTGCACAGTCAACACCGTGTATGGTGAGGACGGTGTGCTGCTGACCTCGACTCAAGATGTTGTGGACTGGTGGAGGGCATATTTTGAAGACCTCCTCAATCCCATCGACACGTCTTCCAACGTCGGGATCTGTGCCCTTGGACTGGCAGACCGGGGTGGTGGTCCCGCTTTTGAAGAAGGGGTAACGGAGGGTGTGTTCTAACTAACGAGGGATCACACTCCTCAGCCTTCGCTGAGGCAGTTCGTTCGCTGTACGACCGGCGTCAGAGTTTGGTTCGCATTGCCGGCAATAAGTCGGACCCGTTTACAGTAAAGGGTTGGACTCCGCCAGGGCTGCCCTTTGTCACCGATTCTGTTCACTACTATGGTAAAATTGTGAACTTTATAAAGTGTTTCCAGGAACACGGTGACATCCAGAAGTGTGTAAACAAACATTTCGAGGTTGTGGAACACACGAGCAGATTGTGTGGTGCCAGAAAGTCTGAAAACATGTCCTTTTATGGAAAGGAGTCAAGGAGAGTACGTGCGGATCGAGGCGTACCAGAAGTGTATAAAAGACATGTGCGAATAAATTGGGAGGCTTTTTTCCTTCTTCTACGACGTGGTGTGTTTGGCCTCATCATTCTCCACGACATATTGGCGTTGTCGGCAGGATTGGAAGAGAGGACATTGATGCTCGTCGCTCCTCGGCTGCACCAGGCTTCAAACCAACGGCCGTTAAAAACAGGTAAGGTTTACTTACCAATTTGGTTTGACAGCATTCCTGTCCATTCATGGACAGAATTTCTAGGCACAGCCAGGGCGTTGAAGGGTTTAGTTTGGTAGCCGCAGGATTCGATCTCTGCTTTTTTCAGATGATGTGGTCCTGTTGGCTTCATCGAGCAGTGACCTTCAACTTTCACTGGATCGGTTCGCAGCTGAGTGTGAAGCGGCTGGAATGAGAATCAGCACCTCCAAGTCTGAGTCTATGGTTCTCACCCGGGAAAGGGTGGAGTGCCATCTCCTGGTCGGGGATGAGGTCCTGCCTCAAGTGGAGGAGTTTAAGTACCTCGGGGTCTTGTTTGCGAGTGATGGAAGGATGGAACGCGAGATGGACAGGCGGATTGGTGCAGTGTCTGCAGTGATGCGGACTCTGCATCGGTCTGTCGTGGTGAAGAGAGAGATGAGCCAAAAGGCAAAGCTCTCGATTTACCGGTCGATCTACGTTCACCCTCACCTATGGTTATGAGCTTTGGGTAGTGACCGAAAGGACAAGATGAAATAATGAAATGAGTTTTCTCCGCAGGGTGGCTGGGCTCTCCCTTAGAGATAGGGTGAGAAGCACTGTCATACGAGAGAGACTCGGAGTAGAACCGCTGCTCCTCCGCATTGAGAGGAGTCAGATGAGGTGGCTCGAGCATCTGGTTAGGATGCCTCCTGAACGCTTTCCTGGGGAGGTGTTCAGGGCACGTCCAACCGGTAGGAGGCCTCAGGGAAGACCCAGGACACAATGGAGAGACTATGTCTCTCAGCTGGCCTGGGAACGCCTCGGCATCTGCTGGGAAGAGCTAGACGAAGTGGCCGGGGAGAGGGAACTCTGGGCTTCCCTGCTTAGGTTGCTGCCCCCGCAACCCGACCTCGGATAAGCGGAAGAAAATGGATGGATGGATGGAGATTGCTTAGAAAAAAACAGTCCACCACCCAGACTCATAATAGCACCCCATGTGCAGTACCGGCTCTACATTGCATTACTCCACGGGCAAGACCGCTCCACCCCCCCCAGATCTTTTTCTTTTTTTTCAGTGCTCGTGACACAAAAAAATTCTTCCCGTGGCGGCTGCATGGTTTGCCGGTGCCTAAAACCGCCTCTGCCCATGTGTTTGTCATCCTCCATAAACCAATAACCAAAAAAAAAAATGTTTTTCATCACATTCAACCAGGACACATTTGTTAGTTTTACTTTGCATCATGTTTATTGAGTGTTGGGGAGGGCTAAAAGCCTCCTGTGGTGTTGTACCACTGAGCTCTGGCCACAACGTCGCTGGAGTAGTCATCACCACTGGTGCCCCTATCCATTCCAGCCACACTTTGCACATTTTTGGTCCCAAAGTTGTATGAGGCTATCCCGCCTATCAGAGTTCAAATGCAAATAAGGAACAAGATGTGTTGTTGACATTTGCACTAAACATTGACAAACAAACCTTTGAGTTGTTGTTCTGCAGTCCACTTAGGAAACTTCTTTTTAATATCCTTTATAAAACCAATCAAGATCTCCGTGCCTTGACGAAGATGTTCCACGCTGTTCCATTCACCTTGTAGTGTGTGATGCCTCTTATCAACCTGGAAAGATTGGAAAGTAACAGAAGATAATCAAATCCATGCTCAAGTAACCTTTCTTTCCTCTGCACAATTGAAGAAGTGGGTCAGGAATCAGCTCTACTCAGCGTCAGAGTTTTGCAACGCTTTTATCAGTTTTTTTATGACAGTTCTTCATTTCTCAAAAGAAGACTCTTTATTCCATTTTCCATCCATCCATTTTCTATACCGCTTATCCTCATTAGGGTCGCGGGTATGCTGGAGCCTATCCCAGCTGACTTTGGCCGAGAGGCGGGGTGCACCCTAGATTGGTCACCACCTGCACAGTGTGGGTAATTTCTCATCGGAGCCTCACTGGAGCGTTTTTTTTTTTTTCAATTTAGTTCAATCGGTTGTCAGAGCTATTTGTTTCATACTATTGGATTTATTGGTATGATGTCATAATTCACTCATATGGTATGATATGACATTATCTGTCAGATGATTATTGTGCACCCCGATGTATGTATGTGTATCGTCATATATAAGTTGCAGGAACCAGCCTAACTATAATAAAAAAGTTTGACATTCGGTCCATTCAGAAAATACTGTATCAAAACAACTTGAAACAAAGGTCATAATTATGCACAAAACCAGGGAAACTGCAGGCATATAGCCGTGTAAAAGTGGTGGTAAAAACTTATGGGGACCTGAGTGAAGTTGGCCCTTTGTGCTGCTTTCGTTTTTGAGTTATTACAGTTTCTTTTATAGGTTAGCCAAAGTTCATTCATTTTCTCCAAATGAAACCAACATAATCCCATTTGTTTGTGCTGCGTTTAAGCAGTTACAATGAACGTTTGTGCTGCTTTGGGTTTTGAGATATTAACGATTAGAGTTTTTGGCTATTACATAATCGTCCCGTCAACAAGCTCCGAATGAAACAAAAATTGTCTCATTTTGACCGCTCTCGTTTGTGCTGTTGAGTTCAGTTGAAATCAATGTTTGTGGTGCTTTCGTTTTGAAGATAGTAAGCATTTCTTAAAGGTCAAGTGGTCACTCAGCCCCCCGACATGCTCCGAATGAAACCAAATTAGTCTCATTTTTTCCGTCTTGTTTTGTGCAATTAAAATAAACGTTTGTGCTCCCTTCTTTTTTTAGATATAATATCTTCTTTTAAGGTCACCTGCAGTCAGTCACTTGTCAACAAGTGCCGAATGAAACGAAAATAGTCTCATTTTGACCGTCCTCGTTTGTGCTGTTGGGTTCAGTTGAAATCAACGTTTGCACTGCTTTCGTTTTGGAGATATTAGCGATTAAAGATTTGGACCTGAGTGAAGTTGGCCCCCCACCAAGCGCAAAACTCTCCTCAAATAGTCTCATTTTCTTTGTTTTGTTTGGTGCAAATAAAATGAATGTTTTTGAGTTATTACACATTTGTTACAGATCAACTAAGGTCAGTCAATTGTCAACAATCTACAAATAATCCAAATTATTCTCATTTTGACCATCCTCGTTTGTGCTGTTGGGTTCAGTCAAAATCAATGTTTGTGCTGCTTTCATGGTGGGGATATTAACGATTAAAATTTTAGGATATTACATAATCAACCTGCCCCCCCAACATGCTCAAAATGAAAACAAAATAATCCGTTTCCTTCTTTTTAGTGGTGTTTTGTGCAATGAAACTTTTGTGCTGTCATACTTCTGGTGGGATAAAGATTTTCCAAGGGTTACATAATCAGGTGACGATGTCCTCACCACCGACATGCTCAAAATGAAACCAAAGTTAGTAAATAGTAGCTAGCAACACAAGTGCGTACAATTGTGTCTTGCCAACTGTCAAGCATGCTCTGGGGCTGCATGAGTGCTGTCAGCATTGTGGAGTGGTGGAACTATAGTCCACTACACCTTACAGATTGATCCACTGTTACTACTTTATTGTATTAATAAGACAAATACCAACCTGCATGAGGCCCCAGCCATTACCATTGTCTCCCCAGCCATTCTTCAGTGCTTTCCCAGCCCTGGATTCTCTGGAGATGATGCCAGCAATGATAGCAGGATCAATTCTCTTTTCTGCTCCCACTTTGGTGATGACGGACTTGTAATTGTTCATTGTGGGCAGATCTGTTCGTGCCAAGGCGCGAGATGCTTCCACACCTAGAGAAACAACACAGAGAAACTTGGTAGTGATGGCACAAGTGCATTTGCAGTGCTCAACTGGCAAGTGGACACTACTACCTTTGATACTCAGCTACTACTACCTTTCTCTCCTGCACCAGTTGTTTCAACCTTCATGATGTCCCCGTAATCTAAAAAAAATTCAAATAATTTATGTGTGTGTATATATATATATTATATATATAAATTCAAATGTGCTGTCCTCATTAGACGTTTGATTTGTCATCAAATCCAATACAGCCTCAGCCACTCACAGCTTTACAAGAGTAAACATTTAGGACAACGTTCACCATAAACGCTCTCACCCATTAGTCTTCTTGTACGTGACTCTGTCCACCTGTAGCAGGAAACAACCAGCTCAGTTTTTAAAGTTGAACACAGTCATAGAAAAAACTCATAAGAAAAAGTTATGAAGAATAAAAACACGATATGCTGAATAAATGTGCATGTCAGTTAAAAGTGGGAAGAAGTTTTATTTAGTCCCCGCCTGTGAATAAATAACTTACCTCTGCATAAGGCTCAACAATTGTTTTTTTTTTCCATTTCAATATGTTTGATGAGTAATCTATTATATATTTAAAAACATCTGGAACAACCAAAACTTTTTCAATCAAACCTGTCAATATTATATTAGTCTTGTAAACAATAAAATACAATTTAAATGAATGCTATTAAACACTGACAGATACGGTAGTGTAACATAGGATAAATAATTTCCCATCCACTTACTTGAGCTTGATCCTGTCTTGTCGGAGTGCTGTGTGTCATGCAGCCAGTCAGCCTTCTGCAGTGTTCTCCCAGCTCTATTTCTGCTTTTATATTGCACAGTATGTTCACTTACTTCCCTTATTGTCTTACTTGTTCATCCAGTTCACAGCTTTATTTGTTTTTGTTTCTTTCTTAAACTAGGGCAACGATCTTACTTTTACTTTTCTTTTTTGCTCGTCACAAATTGCAAACATTGTTGCAGGCTCAGAGGCACAACACTTCTCACTATTTGACAAATTGTAATATATCTTTACCCTCACGTCATTCATTCAGGATTTCCTCTTGGAATTAAAATTGGATTACAATAAAATACATACAATAAAATTCATATTGAAATTGTGTTTGTTATATTTGCTGTTTTAATGTTTTTAATATCTTTATTTATAGCATACACTCATCGCTCACTCTATCAACGTTTTATAATTAATAATTTATCTATGTATTCACCAGTGACGTGCGGTCAGGGTAGGCAAGTGAGGCAGAGCCACTGCCCCCCAGGGGTCTTTCCTTTCCACTGCATGTGAATAGTAAAAAAAACACACTTTTTTGATTACATTTTTCCATTTTATTTCTATGGTCCGTGCTTTACATTGATTTTCTTTTTCAATCCAATCAGTTCAATGATTTCATCATTAAAATAGCGGAATTGTCATACTTTCTGTCTAAATGCATAGGAACCACCGCTACGAGAGTCACTTTGAGTCATCGCTCCCATGTTGGTTTAAGAGAACACGCACACATCCATTCATGTAGACTTTGATTGGTCCGTGGTTTCACACAAAAGACATAATATACCTTTTAACACACATGTACTGCACATACGTTTAACAGACTGTCTAATATATGTAATATGACTATTCTGTGCATTTGCTTATACAGCCATGCTGGGAGTATAGTAGCAATACATAGAAGAAGAAGCTTATTAAAAAAAAAAAAAAAAGGCAACACAAAACGGCATGTAACATTAGCAGTTGTTGTCCCTTGTGGAAAAGTACTCTGTTTGATATCTGACTCCTCTGTAGTCATTGCCTCACCAATCACGAATCTCACCGCAAGTCACTGCCCCACACTCCCTCATATGTAATGAAATATACTGGGATGTAAAAGAGAAAGCAGAAGTGAGATCTAAGGGGTTTTGGTTGCCAAAATGTAACAATAAGAAACAAAAAACCACAATCACCAGCTTTTTGTGCCAGTTTGCATATCAAAGATGCTACAACCAATGTAAGTTAACATATGCTAAGCTATTTGAAGAAAGAACTGACATCTTAACTTTGTGTTATTGGTGACAAAGAAAATGTATGTTAGTGTAATATCTCACTACATATCGTATTAATACTGAACTGATTATATTTTCAGAATACCCCAAGTGCCAATAAAAAAACGGGCTGTGGGCCAAAAATGGCTCCCGTATCGCACTTTGGACACCCTTCATCCAAAGCCTACAACAAGAAGAATACAAGTGTTACATTGTGTGTTACATTTTTTGTACGTAAAACTTTTATAAACTTAAATACATACAGTATATGAACTACATAAAAAGTAATCAAACTTAACATGGCAGCAACATTACATTTTGAATGCTGTATAAACCAAATCTAATCATACTGATCATGGTAATCAGGGTGTGCCGTACACTTTGTGTTGTATAAGGTGATAGTTGCCGCTGGTGTGTATTGACAATATACATCAACAATTCATGTCAGTCCCTGAAGTGTTCCCAGCTTCTTATTTCCGAAAAGAAGGATTCCCCCGGACAGGAAGTGTAGTTCACCACCTGTCTGTGGCCGTGGATGGTGTAGTTGGCCGCCAGCTTTTCTCCGTCAACGGCGCAGCGCACCAGGCGATGGCGCAGAAGGTCCAAAGCGTGACGCGATGGCAAAGTGGACGTATAGTTGCCAATGATTGAGATGCCGTACCCGAGGTTGTTGTGTCCTCTTGTGTGCGTGCCAAGGATATTCCAACCCCGTCCTTCATAGACGTAGCCATCAGACCCAACAACAAAACTGAGATCACAAAGGTCACGGGTCAATTTTCACTGCACACCACTAAGACGACAAGGCTAAGACAATAAATTGCCATTATTGACAAATTGACAAGTATATTTGTCATATTACTATAAGTGAATAGTAATCATTTTAAAGAATACATAATATTACAATAACAATTGTTTACAATAATAAGATTCTTATTTTACAAGAATAAAGGAAAAAAGTTTTCAGTTTACAAGAGGGAAATCAAAATATTACTAAGAAACATTAAGAATATAATATGCATATATTAAGAAAATGTCATAATTGCACAAGAAGACAGTTGTAATATTGCACAAAAAACTCAGAACTATATGTAGATACATGTGTACGAGAAACAAGAAAAAGTTATTTCAGAGAAAACTTTATACCTATGACACAAGAATTTTTATGAAAATAAAACCTGTTCATGGTAAACTTGTGAAGAAGCTATAAGTGTGTTTACCCTACGTAAATTACAGAAACCATTATCCATCATTAGCCACCGTTCCAGAAACCAGACTACTTTAGACATTATGCTCACTACAATTTAACTAGTTGGATGGACTTTCGGACTGTATATAAATAACGTCCATCAAATCTGTTATTGTGTTGGGACTTGCTCCAAGTGTTGGTGTGGAAGAAGTTACTTAAAATAAAAAAGTTTCACAGTTACTTAATATTAACTGTAATATTGCAATAATGTTGTAATAAAGAATGATCATATTGGTTTACAACAGCAGATTTGTGATATAATGAGAACTGTCAGAAGGGGCCTATTATAAGAAACTTTCTAGATTTTCCACACTCTCCGTTGGGATTGGTCACACTCCCAAGTGCTCCTGAGGACTTCTGGACGTCTCCAGCATCTCCAGAGTCCAGCTTTGTATTGCTAAACAAAATTAGCTTTCACTCACATTCAAAAAAACATTTACTGGGACCCACTGCTCAGTGTTGCCCATACAGTATAAGGAAGTCCGTGTTGCATAACGTCAGTGGAACTGGGTGTTGAAAAAACAGTGTGTAGAGCCAACCAAAACTGCTGTCAGGGCTGACTTCCAAACGCGCAAACCTCATTATCTGACAAGATGGCATGGTTTAATACGAAAATACAACATTGTAACAAATTTATAGGTCAGAAAAGAGGAAAAGCATGATAGCTGTAATCTCTCAAACCAAATGCCTAAGCCCTGTAGGGTTCCCTGTGTCAATCCTGGAACCCTTTTTGTTCGTTATGTACATGAGTCCTTTAGGTCCGCTAGTACGCAGCCACTTTGTGTCCTACCACAACTATGCAGACGACACTCAGAGCTTCATGTCGCAAACAACAGGTGAACATGCAGGGTCCTGCAGATTTACTCACTGCATCAAACAGATCAGTGTGTGGAGGCAAAACATCTTTCTCCAGCTAAACGCAGGCAATGCTGAAATCACTGTCATTCACATGCAATATTTTAATTAAGGTCATATTTCCAGTTTCTGAAACATTCGGATTAACCTGTTTACGTGCTTGAGGTTATTCCTGTATACATGGCAACAGTGACACACAAAGAGCGCCTCAATGTCTTGTCCTACACTTTGGACAGGACATTTATTAAGTCTTGAGCATAGCTAAACCCACCAGGTTGGAAAATCAGTGTTTGTTTGTCAGAGTTGTAGCGGCTCTGACCTACATCTTAGGTTGACAAAGAACATCAATATTTGTGTACCACACAAGTCAGCAGAGGTTCAGTTGCAAACATTTTTGGACTTAAGGACAAATAACAAAAAATGTACGTAGTTATTTGTCATTATTATTAATAGTTTAAAAAAACGGTAATATATAACTAAATAAGGCGGTATTTCATATTGTCACCTCTTTGCTTTGAAGAAAACCAACAACCAATTTCAGTTGTTTTTTTAAGTGCAATTAGGAGTTGTTCCACCACCAAATTGTTTAAATTTTGATTGGGTCACCTGTATCCGATGTCACTCCAGTTGCGGACATCCTGGTGGAAGCGCTGCATGGATCTCATGTCGCGGGCGCATGTTGGAAAGGACAGACATGGCTGGGAAGGTTCGTAGGTGTGGTGAACGTAGACAAAGTGAACGGGCAAAGACAGTCTTACGGGTGTACCCTTGGGGGCACTTGCCCCCCACTGGCAGCGAGAGATGATTTGAGGGCAATCTGGTGCAAAACAGGTGAAATTATTCAGGTTAGTGCAGTCTTGTAAATACTCTAGTTAATTACTTGTAAATACTCTAATTATAACACAGGTGTTTCTTTATCTAAACCCTTTTTACTAGTAAAACATACAGTAAATGATGTGTACCGCATGTTGTTCCTCATGTCAGTAGGCTCGTTTTTCAATGGCCTGGCTCGTCTGTCTTTTAAGAACCAAATGTGATTCCTGAAAGGTTAAAGTTTGGAGTTTGAAAACTTACCCCAGTACTTGTGCACAAATGCTTCCAATCCTTCCTTAACCGCCTTCTTGACCCCAGTGTCCAGAGCGATCCATTCTGTCTTCTCCAACCTCCAGACCAACCTAAGCGTCTCCATCACCTGACTATGAAGGTCAAGGGGTTCCAGAATGGATCGAGAGATCTCCCGTCGCCTTGGACTAACAGGTTTGGAAACGTTATCAAGACCCCTGCCCTCAAGCAGAATAAAACTGTAGTACCCTTTTAGGGTCTCGCTAAGATCATGCGGCTCTTGGACTGGGGGTAGTTCGGTGATGTATGTGCCAAGTATTGCTCCGTCCATACCACCGTTAATGACAGCATCAGTGGCCAGTGTGGCAGGCCAATGCAATTTGAATACTTTGGGGTGCTGTACACTGTCCCAGCACCCATCAGGCCCCAGCCGATGGGATACTGGGATGTCCTGGAGGCTGAGGAAGGATAATCCAAGTATCCTTCCTAAGGTGAGAGAGAAGAGCCCAATAGCCGACGTTCCCTCTATCTTCGCTTTGAGTCCGGATTCGATTCCTAGCAGTAAAGGTGCCAGAGCAACTGTGCTACCGTCCGGAGCGAGAGCCACGCCTCGCTCCTCGCCATTATTTGTCACAATGTGATGGATGGCCTTGTCAAAAAAGCTGAAGGAGGAGGAGTTGAGGATGGAGCTCTCCAGCCCGGCAGCATCACTGAGGTTATTCGAAGCACCCAAGAAGTGGATGGTCATGGCGTCGTCATGGCCCGCAGTCCTTCGCAGGGCTCTGACTAGCGCCAGGGGGGATAGACCAGGGTTGGACTCTTCCACCTGTTGCACTGCGTGGATGAAGTTTTCCAGGCTTCGCAAGTGGACACCTGAACGATCATCGGCGTAGGTCAAACCACACATCAAATAACAGACACTCACTTCCCTCACCAAACTAAACACTTGTGGTATACTATAGTTTACTACAGGGGTGTCCAAAGTGTGGTCAATTAATTGGCCTTCAGGACATTCTAAGAATATAAGTTATCCATGCATCCATTTTCTATACCACTTGTTCTGGTTAGGGCCACGGATAAGCTGAAACCTATTCCATCAGACTTTAGGCAAGAGGAGGTGTAATTTAGAAGAAGAAAAAAAAATTCATTATGAAGAATAATTCATAAGTCATTTCACTATCCTAAAGTTGAAATACTAAAGTTGTAACACTGTATTACGAGAAACAACAAAACAGAAAATAAAGATGTAACTTTTGGAAAATTTGGAAAACTCTGACTTTATGATAATAAAGTCAAAATATTCAGAGAAAAAAAAAGTATACTAAGGAGAAAAATACAGTTTTACAAGAATAAACTCTTAATATTATTTGGAAATAATGTCATTTTAGTAGTATACAGTAGTATACATATACAGTAGTATACATATAAATATTAAATTAAAATATACATTATTTTTAAAAGTTGGAATATTATGAGAAAAAAATAAAGTTGGACGTTTAAAAAAAATTAGGTTGGAGAAAAATTTATAAGAGAATTATATTAGTAATATTAACTGTGAAAATAAAGTAAAAAAAAAAAACAAACCCTTTTTCAGATTAAAGTTAACGCGAGATGGACAGGCGCATTGTTGCGGCGTCTGCAGTGATGAGGACTCTGGACACATTGGAGAGACTATGTCTCTCAGCTGGCCTGAGAACGCCTCGGCATCCGCTGGGAAGAGCTAGACGAAGTGGCCAAGGAGAGGGACCTCTGGGCTTCCCTGCTTAGGTTGCTGCCCCCGCGACCCGACCTCGGGTAAGCGGAAGAAAATGGATGGATGGATTAAAGTTTTTTTTTTAGAGTAATTTTCTGAAAAAAATGTCCTAATCCTACAAGTATAAAATTGAAATGTAATGACAAAAAACGACTCCGGTTTCCTCCTACATTCAAAAACTTGATTGTTAGGTTAATTGGCGACTGTAAATTGTCCATAGGAATGAATACTTGTTTGTCTATATGTGCCCTGCGATTGACTGGTGACATGTCCAGGGTGTGCGCCGCCTCCCGCCCAAAGTCAGCTGGGATAGGCTCCAGCATACCCGTGATCCTAATGATGATAAGCGGTATAGAAAATGATTGAATGAATGAATGACAAAAAACGACATTTCCCAAGAATGAAGCTGGCAAAAAGGTACAAAAAATGTGTTTTTGTGTGTTAATCTTACAAGAATAAAGTTGTAATGTAACAACAAAATGTTTCCAAAACTGACATCAGAATTGCTGGAAGAAGAATAAATAATATTAACAATTTATATTACGACCAATATTTATTTTACACAATAAAGATGCAAAATTATGAGAAAAGTTACAATTTTACACAAATTTAGCTGTAATTGTCAGAAAATATACAATTTGTATTTTACAAGGAAAACAACTTTTTGAAAATAAAGTCATAATTTTCAGGGAAAACTGTCCTAAGCCTGCAAGAGTAAAGTCTGAACGTAACAAGAAATGATGCAATTTTCAGAGAAAGAAGTCAGAATCCTACAAGAAAAGTTACAAAGAACAAAGAGCAATACAGTGGTGTTATAAATGAAGTTGCTATAGTAAGAGACAAGTTAGTAATTGTCAGAGAACTAAATTATATATTTTTTCCCGAATCAATGTGTAATATTACAAGACACATCCGAATTCTTCAAAAACTAAGTAGCAACCTAACTAGATAAAAATGCACTTTGCAAAATAAATGTTTACATTTCAGGGGAAATTTCCTAATCCTACAAATGTATTCCTCATAATTTTATTATGTACACGTGTGACCTACTTTAAAATGTTACAGTACAAAAGAATATTCACACACCAACATTAAAGGGAAACAAACCTGCCGGGCTGCTAGAAGTTAAAAAGAAGCAGCAGGATGACGCCAGGAAGAAGAGCGGCGCTGAAAAAGACGGCATGTTGCATCTCAGGATAAATAAATGAACAAATGATGACCTGAGCAGCAGTGAGTTAGACGGAGCAGTGTGTATTGTGGAGGGTCCCGGTGTGTGCATGCATGTGGGACGTGGCTATTATTGCAAATATTGACTCAGCCTACAGAAAGTTCAAATAAGCAAAACACAAGTATCAAAGGTTGTACATTGTTAGTCTTCTGAGCAAAGATTTTGTAAATGTCTGAAATCACTTAATTAATGAATCAATTCATTCATTAAGATTCAGGATAACATGACTGTTAAGCACTTTTGATGGGCCTTAAGAAATTAAATATCAAAACATTTTATATCGTATTAAGCCATTGTTTAATTTAACCTAAAGAAAATATTAAACCCCATAATAAGAACACGTTTTGAGATTTGAAATTTCTCTGCCCAAACCATGCATGTTTGCCTTTTTTATGAAGCAAGAGTTTTACAGCCTTATTTCAAATGCAAAACACTTGCAGCACCCTCTAGTGGTGAAATAAAACATACACCGACACGCTCCATGACGTGTCTGAACAAAGCCAAATGAATCGTTAAAATAAGTGAGCTTATTGGGCCGCACGGTGACGAACAAGTTAAAAGGGTTTCGACCGAGCTCTGAACAAGATCCTAACAGGGACTAAAAGGTCACGTGACGAAAGGGGGCGTGTTTACAAAGTTTGGTGGCCGCCATTTTTTTTCCACCGCAACACAAATCGGGGAGAAGGTAAGCTTGAAACCTTTATTAATACTCATAAAGGTAACACAAGACATAAGCCGAATGTTTAACGGTGAGACAAAACATCCATAATGTTACATTTTCTGCTTTGTCACTATGATATTTTGGTGATATTACAACTTTCGTTTTACGTAGCCGCTTTTCTAACGGAGCTTCTGACTGTGGACGTATCCTCGCTATTGATATTACAGAATCGGAAGATCACGTATTATTTGTTTATTTGCCGTATAAACAATGCCGAAAAGCGACGTGAACTACTGTAAATGTGTCGAGCTTTCATTGTTCGGCAGAGGAATGACATTTTGTCGAGATCCGTTTATCTATGTTTTCTACAAGTTCCTAATGGAGCCTGGTTGTTTACCAACAGTTGATCTGCAGTGCTAGTACCTAAACAGTACTAACAGTGTGTGTGTGTTTATATATAAGTTTAGAGTCTACATAGCATCAGCTACAGAATGTACACATGGCTCATTAATACAGTAATTTAACCTGTTTTATATTTAATGTTTGCAGATGACTAAGACATCTGCAACATGCATGTGCACAACATGCACATGCAGCCATGACATTTGAAGAACCTGAAAATCATGAGGGCGAAGCGCACCCTTGCAGCAGACAAGCAAGCTATGTACTATACGCCATTTCCATATCCCCTTCTCCCTCCACAATTTGGGCCAGCCCCTCCGTTCCAGCATGCTCCTCAGTGGCAGCATCTTCTTCCATTTCAGCACACTCCCTCATTCCTGCACTCTCCATTTGCCCAAGTTCCTCCATCGCAACCAGGTCCTTCTTCAGTGCAAGCTCCTCCAGGCTGCCTTCCAACCGAGCCAAGGCAACGTGCCTGGAGGCTGAAGAAAGCCCCCAAGGTGGATGAAGAGCGAGCGTCAAGGGGAGAACCGCCAAAGGAAAAGTACCATTACACCTGCAAGCAGTGTGGCCAGGACAAATGTAAAAGGACTGGACACACCCAAGTGAAAGGCCGATGGTACTGTCCAGCCTCAGGACTGACCTTGGATGACTGGAGGAATAGTTTACAATAGTTGCTGTCACCATTACTTGTTCCTCTCATCTCTGTATGTTGTAATAGTTATAAGAAAGTTTTAATAATTGTATTTTTATAATATAAATGCCATGTAAATATGTATACTAGTTTTCTCCTGTTCCCAACTCTGTACATTTGTTATTATTATTATAACAGAGTTTTATTGACTGCAGTCAAATTCCTAGTGTGGCAACACATGACGAATAAAGCTGATTCTGATTTGTACCAAGAATAGCCTTCACGTTTTTATTTAATTTCACTTGTGCTATGCTAAACTAGTCTCTGAAACACCTGTATTTATTTAAAAAATTGGGGACAATATGGACTTATCTACATTCAGTTATACACTGTTAGTGCATTGTTTTGCTTTTACTAGCACCTGCTAGGCCTTAGGAATGTCCAAAACGCGGGTACGAATCCCACAAGAGACACAAAAATTAAAGTGATGATTCACCTTGCAATAAGTGGTAAAGTAAGTGTAAACATTGTTAAGAAACTATCACAGTAGAAAATTTTTTTTATATGGCGTATATTTTCATCATTTTTTCTCCTTTTCTCTTTCCCTTTTCCCTCTCCTCCCCCCCTCCCCCTCTCTTCTTTTTCCCTTTCCCCCCCCCTGGGGCAGACCCTCTTGCCCCATTTTTGGCCGAGTGGGTGGCATGTTGGCCTCACAGTCCGGAGGTTCTGGGTTCGAATCTCCGTTGGGAGTGGAGTTTGCATGTTCTCCCCGTTTTTTTCCTGGTACTCCGGTTTCCTCCCACATTCCAAAAACACGCATGTTGTCTAAATCATACCATAGGTATGAATGTCAGCTGGCATAGGCTCCAGCATAACCAGGGCCCTAATGAGGTATAGAAAATGGATGGAGCGAGATTATTCCTCTGGAAGAAGACGGGGGAGCATTGTGAACTGAAAAAGCCAGAGATGACCACACACAGTCGAGGGCCGTCGTTTAGGGAGGCCGCCTGCAACTTCACCACATAGCCCCGTGCCGTTTGACGCCCCTGCACAAAGTGAAGCTCCATTGTTCCACTGAAGGAGAAACCCCAGATCATGACGCCTTCCATTGATCCATACTTGTTGAATTGTTAATGCATACAATAGCCTGGTTTGTTGCGGTTAGTGTTTACCTGCAGGTACATAAACATTCAGTTTTAAGGTAAATGATATGAACGGATTCTTTGTGGACAGACAAATAATTGATCTTTTCCCACTTTTAGTCATATGCAGTAACTTGTTGACATCTTTTCCTCTAGTATTTTGCCTCCGCCGTTGTGTTTCTCGCCTGAACCTTCTTTGGCTTTTTCCGGTCACGTGTTGTCAGTCACGTGTCCAGAGCGGAAAGAGGTTTTAGAGACAGTCGAGCAGCCCATCCACGAAGTGCTTTCTTCGCAGCGGGGTCATGAAAAAAACAACAGACAACCACTCCTGACTTTCAGACGCCCGACTGACCTACTTAAGAATTTTAAACACAAAAGAATGTCTGCGGCGGGACACCGTGACCCTTCAGGTAGTACAGACGTCCACTTGACTCGTAGAGTGTTTTCGTCACTTTTCTCTCCTCGCGCGTTCTGCTCTCCAGTCAGCTCGTATTTGTTGTCATTCCACACGCTTGCTTATTTAATGTACATTCCCGCAGCACGCAGCCACGCTGCAGTTTAGCGTTTGAAGTTTTCATTTACTGGGGAAAGCTTGAAGCAGCAGTTTATGTGTTTTTAGCTCAAGTGCACCGAACGTGGGATTTTTATCAGTTGCAAATATTAAGAGTTAAAGGAAGTGTGCGATTGCAGTCATCTGTAGGATGTAAGAGATTCACTTTTTTTTAAAGCGATTTCATTTGTTGAAATGCACTTGCGTGTACCGACTTACCTTTCCGAGGCAGAATTACGCTCTCGGTGCATGAAGACTGGTGTGTATGTTTTTGTTTTTTAATTTAGGTTTAAAAAAAAAAAAAGCTGCTAACCCTAGAGTCTTCATCCCTAAATGAGATATTTTGCCTGTGCAAATTTTGCTGTTCCCCAAGAGAACAAACTTTAGGTCTCGACACGCATGGAGAATGTACCAAATATCTGAATATCTGTGGCAAAACATACGAAAGACACATGTTGGCTGTGCCGGTGACGCACAAAGACGTACAATGTGTGTAAGTTTGTCTTACTGGGAAAAAATATAAGTTTGTTTGACGTGACAGAGAACCTCAGTGGTCAAAAACCTTTCTTAGTGCGTTACGGTAAAAAATACGGTAATAATGAAACATGTTTGTGGTATCCCTGCACCCCCCCCCCCAGTTTGAAAACCACTGGCTTAAGGTAACTTCCTCAACCATTAGTTTAAAACATCTTTTAATGAAGAGGGAGCGGCCTTATCTACACTTTTTTTTTAATTAGCCACTTATTTTGGTGCAGATTTCATTGTACGGTTCAATGCCGCAAGCGTGTGCGTGGCCTCCGGCTGCCAGACGAGATGTTTAGTGCTGATAGCAGTTCATAGACAGCTTCTCAGTTTTGATTGAAAGGTGGACCGCTCCATCGCTGTTGCTGCCCTCGCCCCACAGACGGTCACAAACCCGAAGAGCGAGATATTTCTGCGGATTTACTTGACGTGGTTGACTGTTTGTGTCAAGGCATGGCGTACGCCCAATTTTACTTTGTCCAATCTCTATCGGCCGTGACAGTCGACATGCTCTCTTGATCAAAGATATGTGTCGACTCCGTTTGTCTGCTTGAACTCTTCGGTGTTTGGATTCTTTTTCCTCTCTTCTGGCACGCAAGGCCTGTCATGGCTGGGCCCTCTTGCTCGCCAGCTTAATTAAAATTATGTCACACAGCTCCTTCTTACCAGGCCTATTACTCATCTGAAGGAGGTTCCTACGATAGAAGAGTTCAGAGGTCATTCAAGTGTGGCGACACAAACGCCACACTTGGTTGCCAGAACAGCAGGCTTTAATTGCAGGGTTGAATGATCAAGTCCCTCAAGCAAATCCCTCATAAATACACAGGCTATTGTTGCTGCAGTATCCCACGCCAAGCTACAGTAAAAGTCAACTCTGAACCCCTGACGTCAACTTCTGTCTGTCGCTTCCTTTTTCTCTCCTGTTTTTTAGAGACAGACCGAGCAAGTTTGCTACTAGCCAACCAGGTTGTTTACATGCTTCAGATGTGGTTTGATGAGGTCATCATTTTCGCGCCGGAAAATGCGTTTTTAATTATAGACAAAAAACTTAATACTAATATCTACCAATATTACATTTTTATGCCAATGTTCTTTTTATGTCTGTTTGTGTTTAAAAAAAAAACTTTGATTTGGATGAAATTTTCAGGAATTTCCAGAAATGGTATTTGGAAGAACTGATTCAATTTTGGGGATGATCTGGATCACCGTCTGGATCCAGGATCCAGGATCCAGGATTTAAAAAAATAAATAAATACATTAACATTGTGAGATAGGACCATTTTTAGCATTTGTGCATATAATGCCACACAAAATGCTCATGAGCACTTGGATGAAAAATACAGGACAAGAATCCAACAGGTACTACAACAGGGGTGGGCAAATATATAGACTCGCGAGCCGCATTGACATAACAGAATTGACCAGAGGGGCCAGACTATATACTTGATACATGCACACAATTGATTCTTATGATTCTGACAGTCCACCTGGAATTATTTGTCTTATTTTATTTATAAAAGCATCATACAATCTAATATTTGTTCTTGTGTCCCTTTTTCAGGACACTTTAAACATTAGACCACATCAAATAACAAAAAATTATTTTCCAGTCTTTTTTTAAAATATACAATAAAACATTGACTGTTTAGGAGTATGTCGACGTCCCTCCTTTTTTACTTCCTAGACAGTGCATTGGATAGGTTTGTTGTTGTTCTTTTATTGGGTGTCACATATGGGTTGACTTGTGTTTTTCTGGGTAGAGGTAGAGAGGTACTACTTGGAAATGATGAGGTGGCTCGGGAATCTGGTCAGGATGCCTCCAGGACACCTCCCTGGGGAGGTGTTCAGGACACATCTGGCCGGTAGAGGCCTTGGGGAAGACCCAGGACACGTTGGAGAGACTATGTCTTTCAACTAGCCTGGGAATGCTGGGAGGAACTGAACAAAGTAGAAGTAGAGAGAAGTGTGGGCTTCCCTGCTGCCCCCGCGACCCCACCTTGGGTAAGCGGAAGAAAATTGATGCATGGATAAGCCAAAAAATGTGTGATTATTATGTGAATTACAATATGGGGAAACTATGGCGATGGCAGAGGTCTGCGCTCGCCGAATGCTTTTTTAGTTGGTTCTGCATTTTGCCTTCATTTAAGAGCCTCAAGAATGAAGTCAATCAAAGCATTTCATCATGTGACTAATCATTAAGTCCTTTAAAATGTGAACATTTCTGCGATAATATATTGTTTTACAGAAGCATGCTTAACAAAGACCATTTTAATTGCTGTTATTCTCTTTTTGTATAGAGCTTGACAGCAAAGGCAGTTAGTGCTGATTCATACTGAATGCCACACTTCTGTTTTCCATCCAGGAAGCTGCTTGTTCGTTTCACTGAAATACTGGGTCTTAGTCCAGCTGTTTGTTTGGCCTTGAAGCTGAACATTGGGCTGCCAACTTTAATTTTGAAATGGTTCCTATGTGTCAGCTTATAATGTCATGTGTTCTGTAGTGATGTCCTGCTGCTTTTGTTGCCTGCCCAGCCGGTGCTGGATGATTCTTTTGCTTTTTCTGACCAGCTGGCCTTGTAAGTTGAACCATGTGACATGGATAAAGCATGACTGGGCTTCTTTGTGAGCTCATGATACAAAAAGAGGCACATGATACAAAAAATCAGCAACCAGACTAGTAATCCGTACTTTGTAGGACTAATTTAACTCGCGAATCTTGCTTTCCATCTTCTTCTTCGAGTTATGTCTCACACATTCTTTGGTATTTATCGCCACCCGGACGGTCTTTAGCCTAGTGCCTAGTGAAATTGCTTGTAAAGCTTTTTTTTTATGTTTTGGTTTGGTTGTTGAGCATTTTTACTGTTTTCACCGTTACGCCGTCCGGGGATTGGAACACCAATGTAAATAAAACCTTCAGGATTAAACATTCTTAATGCGCAAAATAATCATCAAACTCAATTATGTGTTCATAGAATTGACGCATAGCAATGAACAATTTCATCCTGTCTCCTTTCTACTCCCCTATCCTTGCAATGTGAGGCTTTCAGGCTTTCAGGGGAAGGGGAAAAAAAAGCACCTTCCGGTTGATTCACTTAATGTGTGGTGCCAATCCTGTCAGCAGTTCCATATTGCACGTATTATCATTCAAAGTAGCGATGCCATAGTTCAGAGTCTGATTGGCTTTTGGCTCTTCTGTGCTTGCCACCACATTGTACCAGTAAGCCTCTCCAATGTATTTATGTACTTGCTCTGTTTTAAATAGAGTGGGGAAAATGGACAAAGTAAGAAGCCAAAACCATACCACTTCCACACAAAAGGGGAGAACTTTTTTCCACTCCATCATGTCAGACATGCCTTCCCTGACTCCATCTAGTGTGAAATTAATATAATATAATGTCATACCTTATCAATGTAGCATAACTGACACCTGGTAGTGACCAGAATACTACATATTACTTACTCTTACACTTTTAATATTTGTTGACTAATAGTAGGCTGTAGTCAACCACAAAACAGCATTCGTTTATCGTGGTTTAAAAAAAAAAAAAAAGAATAGAGTGAGAGAGTGATGTTATTTCCTCTAGTCCAGATTAAATGTTCAGTCTTTGGTGGTGTTCTACGCTGTTTAAAAGCCATTGTTTTTCCAGAACGTAGCCTCTCCCACTCAGTGAGCCAATATGGATCCACCGACAGCAGCGGTGAGCACAACAGTCTTGTTACTAACCACTGCAACAACCACAGCAGCCATCGATTCCCCACTGCGACGGCTGGACACTGGGCCGGCGCCGACCAAGCGGAGGAGGAAATTCGCAGGAAGTTGAAGTACTTCTTCATGAGTCCCTGTGATAAATACCATGCTAAGGGCCGCAAGCCTTACAAGCTGATTCTGCAGCTACTCAAGATCATCATTGTCACTGCTCAGGTACAGCATATCCGTTTCTTGGACCCTTTTCTCACCTTTGACAAGCCACTTTCTCTCTTTGCTACAGTTGGTGCTGTTTGGCCTCAGTAACCAAGTGGTGGTGACCTTCAAGGAGGAGAACACTGTGACCTTTAAGTACCTATTTCTCAAAGACTTTGATGAGTCCTCTGATAGCTCTTTAGCTGTGTACACACAACAGGACGTCTATGAGCACATCTTTTATGCCGTCGAGCAGGTATGTCACATAAGGTTATTATTCATATACTGTGTAACCTAACAATTGCTGTATGATTGTCAATCACATGCATGGTAACAAAGACTGTTTCACATACCAATGTATAAATAATGTAAGCTCTAAAAACAATAAAACATTCATGCCTTAACATGACACTAAGTTGATAGACCCAAATGTTCATGCTTGGGAAAAGTAAAGGACACACTGGAGTCTACTGCTTTGAACAGCTCTTGTTGAGGCTTATTTTGGAGTAAGTGTCGCAACGTGCCACAAAAAGCAACACAAACTTCTGTAACTTTGATATCGATGGTCGCTCAACTATGGCCATGTGAGGTGCGTCGAGGAGTATCCCGATCGTCTACATCATGAAATAAGTTTTGTAAAAGAGCCATTGAAATCCAGATAAAAAGCAAAGCATACACTATGGAAATTCTTTGACACCCTCTGAAATGACATGCCTGTGAGGTGCATTGGGTTCTGATGACTCGTTTTACTAAAGAGCCATCATCAAAAGCCAAATGAAAAGCAACACTTTGCTCAAAATTAATTATTTGATGCTTGCTGATCTAAACCGAGCTTTAGTTTTGTGTCTTTAGATTAAATTTGGCAGAAATTTGACTTCAGAGGTGCCAATTTGTTTATTTTCATGAAAATTGAAAGGATGCAGGTACATTTTGAAAGCTTGATAGTGGCATAATAACACATATCTGATACATTTTTTACATTAAAGTTGCTAAAACCAAATGTTAGACAAATGTAAGTCATATGCTAAACAATTTGAGGAAATCATTGACATCTTTAATTTTTATGGCATTGGTGACAAAACCAATGGTTATTAAAAATATATAGTATATTATGAATATACATTATGAATTAATTACATTTTCAGAGTCTGGCAAACAACTATGAGTTGCTGGCTGAAAATAGACCACAACGTGCACTTCGACCACTCCTGAATTAAAGCCTGGCTTTGAATTCTGCCATATCTGAATTACCGTGTGGAAATCTGGGCAACATTTGTAAGAGCACCTTACAAATGTTACGCACACCACAAAAGACAGCACAGTGGATGATAAATATTGTTAGGTAGCAGGAATGCACAAAATACACAGTTTATAAAGTCACAATTGATCCATTTAAAACCGCACATGTGATATTTAAAGCAGGAAATAATTTACAGGTGGCTGACTGGGTAGCATGTTGGCCTCACAGTCAGGAGGTTCATGGTTTGAATCTTCGTTGGGCATCTCTGCGTGGAGTTTGCATGTTCTCCCCGTGCGTGCGTGGGTTTTCTTCAGGTACTCCAGTTTCCTACCATATTCCAAAAACATGCATGTTAGGTTAATTGGTGACTCTAAATTGTCCATGAATGTGAGTGTGAATGCTGTGAGGCGACCAGTCCAGGGTGTACTCCGCCTCCTGCCCGAAGTCAGCTTGGATAGGCTCCAGCATACATGCGACCCTAATGAGGATAAGCGGTATAGAAAATGGATGGATGGAAATAATTTACTTAGACTAAACATCCAAAAAAAATTTTAAAGACTAAAATGAAAAATATATTTTGAGGGATACATTTAACTTAACAGCCTTGTGTAAGTATGTGAAGAGGAGAAGAGTGTTTGGTGATGGTTTTTGTGTGCTTTAACACAGCTATTTATGTGCCTTGGACGGGGTTCGAACTTTAGTCGCCAAGTTTAGGTTCCTGAGTCTGTAAGTTTAGATTCAACTTTATTGATAAAAGCACAGTAGGAGTAACCAAATTTGTCACAAAGTTACACTTTTTTGTTCTGCAAACAAAGCAAAATGAATGGTAAGCAGTCCCAAAACAAGCATTTAAAAAAGCATTTTCAAGTGGCAGGATTTTGAGTGGAAACCCAGAGTTACAAACTTTATACGGCAACCGGATCGGCCCGATCTCGTGGCGGAAACCGATTTGATGCAATCTTCTAACAGCCGATCCCAATCCTGGAGATAGGACTGGGGCATACCTATTATAATGGTTCAAGCAAGAAAGAAATCAAAATATTACAGGAATACCATCCTTATTGGACGAAAATCTCAAAATATTAAGAAGAAAAAGTTGTAAAAAAAAAAATCTTATAAGGAAAAATAGTCATTTTAGCAAAAAAGAGTTAAAATATTAAATATTTGTAATTTATAATATTGTGAGAAAAAAATTGGGTAGGAGGAATGTTATAATACTATGGAATAAAGTCAAAATGTTATGGGAACAAAGAAAAAACTACATAAAAATGATTAATGGAAAGTTGAATGAAGCGAAGTTGTGAATGAATGAAGTTTAAATATTTCGGAAAAAAGGCCAAAATTCATACTAATAATAGACTTTTTCACCTAAGGCCTAGGCTCCCAAAATGCAGAAGAAAGATGACAGCAAGATGGTTATTGTTATGTGTGCGTTAGATAAACAAATAAGTAGATTTGAAGATGAAGCTGTGCATTAAAAATATTGAATCTTGAAGATTTTTGAAGAACATTTATATAGTGTATTAAATTAGAGCTGGTTTTCTTAGCTGGTGCTTTGACTATGCACTGACTATGTTAGAAAGCCCCCAATTTTGAATGTGTAAGTAAATTTAAGCTTCCACAAATAATGTGTCTTCTTCTTGCATTGTGGCCACTTTTTTCGGCGGTCCTTGAACAAACCATTTGCGATGCAGACTGAGCCTTATGTGTATGACTTTCTTCAATGCTGCACAGACAGACTTTTTTTGCTATTCTTCATTTCACCTCGTCCTTGCTCACAAATGTTATTGTGGTGCGTAAATGCACCGAGGTGGGCTTTAATAATGTTAGTTCTGTGCTCAGTAATAAACCTTGCATTGAAGAAATTCCCGTATTGACTATCAAAAGGCCGTAAAGATCATAGTTCACTACAGTTCTAGTCAGATATCTGAAGGGGTACATGACTGTGAAAAGTTTGGTAACCACCGACAAGGTATATTACAAAGCTGAAAGGCTTTTTTTTTTTTTTCCAAAAGTTTAAAGTGGCCCTTGCATTTTTTCTCCAGTTTGTGGCCCTTGGTGGAAAAAGTTTGGACACCCCTGACTTCTGACAGATTAATCGAAACAATAAGCGTAAGATTAGTACAAGAAAATACAAAAAAAAGAATCATTAGCTGCAGCCCTAATGTATTGTGGAATTATGCTTTATTCATTGTTGTGAATCAAGCAATTATATATTATGCCTTATGTAAATATGTTTAGACTTTTGAAAAAGGTCATCTTAGTTCTTTCTGCTCCTTTTCGGACACATTCCAAGTTCTGTTTGTAGTCCTGCTAGTTTGTTTGAAATTATCTTAATAGAGACTCATATTTTATAATACTGCTGTTTTTGGCCGCACGGTGGCCTAGTGGTTAGCATGTTGACCTCACAGTCTCTCCCCATGCATGTCTGGGTTTTCACCGAGTACTTGAGCTTCCACCCACATTCTGAAAAAAATGCATATTGGGTTAATTGGAGAAAATGGAGTATGAATTGTTATTGGTCTATGTGTGACCTGAAATTGGCTGGTGACACCCACCCTAGTGTTGTATTTGTAATAAAATAAAAGTAAATGAATCTTCTGTACAGTATTTGGCTCTACCAGAGACGACGGTGGGCCGCTATGCGTACGTCTACGGCACTGGCGTGAATGGCAGTGCTTTGTCACTCTGCCAGCAGTACTACAAGAGGGGCCGCATAGATCCAGCCAACGACACCTTCAATATCGACCCGCACATCATCACAGGTGCAACACAAATCTTGTTTATGCTTCCCTAATCAGCGAGAGACGCTGTGACATGTATGAAACCATACGCTAAAATGATTTCAATAATTGAGTGCATGTATTGATGTACTGTACACTATTTAAGCTTAAACGTGAGCATATACAAGTTTTGTAAACTATTTACTCATGTCTTCATGTAATATGAGATTTCCCAAGTGAGGAATAAATTCGATAAATAAAAATAAATAAATTCAAGTGCCTGATTATTTTTGTTAGCAATGAAATGTTCAGTGGCCATTTTTACTAAACAGAATGAAAATATTTTGCATGTGCACAATGCCAGCAGAGGTGTTTTGTACTTTTTGTTGTACTCACATTAATGTGTGTTTGGCTGAAGTTACGCTAATCTAACCTCCAAGAGAACGTAATTGCAACAGACAAAACTCCCAATGCAGTCACATGCATTGTTTTGCATGCATCTGCATTGTTTTGTGACACAGTTAAATAAAAACGGTATTTTGTCCAGTCATATTTTTTATTGCACTAATCCTTTTCTTAAAATTATCGTTAAAATTGTCCTGGTCTTGTAGACTTAATCTAGTGCATCATCTCGTCTCATGGTTTGGGTGTTTGGTGACACACCTAGTATTGATCCAAATATAAGATGGATCCCTTATATTAAGGGTCCAGTCTGAGATTTGTACACGGGAAACAACAGTTGGCGCCAAACAACTCTTCCTTGAATGAGTGAGAACATTTTTGCCTGTGACTCACACACACCAGTAACCTGGAGAAATGCAGTTTTTACACAGAGACATGCTAGGAAAAAGTGTTTTGAAGGTTGTTGGTAAATAACAGAGAAGGCATTATGATGCTAATTATATGTAGTATGATAGTTGCATAATAACACATATTTAAAACATAATTTGAAAAAAAATTATGAATTTTTCCAAAAACATGGCCTCCTACGTTCTGGGCAATACAGTAATGAAATTACAGTACTGATTAGAGCATAGAGCTCTTTTCCCTCAATTACTTTAGGCAATGATGATCAACAGTCAATTGCAAAGAATGAACCTTTTAAATAGTATGCACTTGCCTTTCTTGTCAGAGGTAGTAATATTTTTTTGCACTCTTAACTTGGAGCAACAGTAATTTAACAGCTTTGTATACTAAACTTGACCTTTCTTTTCTCTTCAGACTGTGTTGGAGTGAACCCTCAGACAGTCCCCCAAACCCCGTTTGTTAAGTCTTACAAGAACTTTACACTCAAGTTCCACAAGTAAGACTTCATTTTTTGCATGACTTTGACTTCCGCTCAGTGGAACGTCCTCTGTCAAGGGAATGATTGTATCAAGTGATATTCAACACGTTTTTTTATCACTGCGGCGCAAGCACGCTCCAGCCCGTATGCTGACAAATTCAACTGTAAACACACGCTGTGACGATTACATGTTGTTTCTATGCTACTTCAGTTTGGGCCTCCATTGGAGGCATAGTCACTCAACCTGTGCCCATGTGTTCTTGCTGCAAGGTTCATCAATGTCACCATAGAGTTTCAGCTGAAGGCTATCAATGTGCAGACTATTATCAACAATGAGATCCCAGACTGCTACACATTTTACATAAAGGTGAGCAAATTACTTGAATAATGGATTATTGTACTTTGCAGGGTTTCCCAAACTTTGCATCCTAGGTTCCGTTTTATTGGGATTAAAATAAGATATGGACAGTTGTTCTTGAGTACAAATCAGGCACGCAGCTTCTTGTCAAATGGCTTTTTGAATGATGATTTTGTAGTGAAGTTTGTGCATGTTTTTGGAATGTGGGAGGAAACCGGAGTACCTGGAGAACATGCAAACTCCACACAGAGATGCCCAACGGAGATTCGAACCCTGAACCTCCTGACTGTGAGGCCGACATGCCACCCATTCATCCACCATGCGGCCCTAATGCAGCTAATATGTGGCTAAATTGTAATCTTAATCATTGTTTACTTCTATGTTGTCGCTGCTTGATGCTGACATTTCAGTAGTTGTTTGCATGTGTTTTGGGCGTGTGCGTATGCTGGTTGCTTCAGGTATCTAGTAAATGTAAATACAGTGATAAAAGATATGAGTCAAGACTCAAAACAGTCCAAAAGATAGTAGGCGTGGAATTGGCATTTACATCAACATGGTCAGTACATTTTGGCTGTGTCATACTTCAGTTGCTGAAACGTTTATAATCAGTTATGTGAATTACACAATAGGAAATTGTTTTCTTGCTTCTTTTGCTCACGTAGATTGTGCTGGATAATAAGGCTCACAGCGGCAAAGTGAAGATACAACTGGAGAACCAGGCCTCCATAAAGGAGTGCAAAGACCCCAGTGTCTCCGGACAGGGTGAGAATAAACATCTGATGTGCACACAATCTAAAGATATCTCGTACTTTTGTAAGATTACCTCCTTACAAATATATGAGTTATACAGAACTTTCGTGGTATGTTTATTGTCACTGAGTGAGACAAAACACAAAAAACAATATTAAATAATAACTATAAATTAATTGATATTTGCATTTCACAACATACAGTATCTTTATTATACTTGCAAAAAGGGCACTTTAACATTTTAGTTATTTGTAATATGTTAATTAAGAATTCATTTTTTAAACTGTATGAATTATGCACAAAGCCTAATTCATAAATAAATGAATTATTTCTTTGTTTGCAATTTAAAATGTAATATAAATATCCTGATTTTAGTCACTGTAATGTAACTATTTTTTAATTTCCTTAGTGATATATTATCTTTCACCTCTGAGTTTGGAAAAGCGCTATCAACATTTTTGCCTCTTTTTGATATCTTGCAAAGCAAACCAATGCAGAGACATGTGCGTGAAGCGTGTGTAAAACCATTCCCATGCAAAGTAAATCCCATACTTGTGCTTGTGCTTAGGAAACTGTCTACATTTCTGCACTCTCTCCATTAACTCTTACCATGCATACACCCAAAACCCACTGTTAGAACAGTGAAACTGCAGTAGAGTGTGACGTTTGTCAACTGATGGTTTATACTTTGCTACTTCAATTTTGGTGACTGAGATCTTCCTCGTCGCTATGATTTTTGGAGGGAAAACGTCCAGTCATGCATTCTTAAAGGGATTACTGCAAAGAAGGGAAAATTAAAAGTCTTTTTAAAAATCCGATTAAATGATTAATCTAAAAAATTGTTAGTTGCAGCCCTACTTCAAACAGGAATACTACAGATGTGCTCTGTATTAGACAGTAATACATCAGATACTGATGTTACTGGGCTGTGCCTCTGGTTTTCACAGAACAAAAACTGAGAACCACCGCTTTAGACAATATATTTATTATTAATGTGGTTTGCAGTAGGGCAAAATATTAGAATAGCCCCTCAGGGGTTTAGTTTATTCTCAACATGGTTAAGAAAATGTGTATAAGTAACATACTGTAATATGGTTACACTTGCTTAAGGGAAGATGACTGAAATGTAGTACAAAAAATATTAGTGGTAAACTGGGCATTATTGTGATTTTTTTAAGGTATGTTATTGATTAATTTGAGTTTTTTCTGCTGCAGAGATACTGATATACAAAACAAAGTTAGAGCAGTGTTTGTAACTTACGCAGACAGGATACATGTCCGTGTTCAATTTGTACAGATTTAAGGCTTAAAGTGACAATTCTACTCAATTTGTGATTTGAACATGTATTGAAATACAAGGTAAAGTCCTCCGACAATGGATTGGTCTTTTTAAAGGAGAAGTTTTTGTATCTTGTAATCGTGTGATATCGTGAAACTAAATTGTTAACAAGAGTTGTTTAAACTTTTAATTCATGATGATCTTTGAATCCCCAGCTGAGAATTACACACGAGTGGCGTTTGATGTTGCCGTGGCTCTTGTGTGCACGCTGTCATTGCTGCTGTGTGGACGCTCCATCTTGCGAGGCATCATGCTGCAACAGGTGAGGACTGCGTTCTGGATGAAACGGCTTTAAAATGTCTATGCCTGGCTAAATCTGTGTGTTTGTCAGGAGTTTGTGCAGTTCTTTAAGGATAATCTGGACCGCAAAGTGTGCTGGGCTGACCGTATGGAGTTTATCAATGGGTGGTACATCCTCCTTATTGTCAGTGACATGCTCACCATCGCAGGAAGTGTCATCAAAATTGGCATTGAATCCAAGGTGGGGATTGGAGTTTTTGAATATTATGGCGTCTTTTTATTTTCAACGTAATGCAGCTCATCTTCTGCCTTTTTCCTTGACAGAATATGTCCTCCTATGACCTATGTGGCATCCTGTTAGGAACTTCCACCCTCCTGGTTTGGGTGGGAGTCATTCGCTACCTCACCTTCTTTCAGAAGTACAACGTAAGCATTGACTGCTATACATCAGCTAATAACAACATGATGAAGTATTTAACGTGATGTCATTTCCTTGAGTAGATCCTGATTGTGACTCTTCGAGCAGCCTTCCCTAATGTTATTCGCTTCTGTTGCTGTGTTGCCGTCATCTATCTGGGCTACTGCTTCTGTGGCTGGATCGTCCTGGGGCCTTACCATGTCAAGGTAAGATAATACTCTTTGAAAGATTCTTGTGTTTGAAGGTAGGGGAAAACGAATGATTGTTTGTCTATTTGTGGCCTGTGATTGACTGGTCAACAGTCAATGATGTACCCAGCCCATCACCCAAAGTCAGCTGGGGATGGCTTAAGGTCACCTGGGTTTAGAAAATGGACGGACGGATGGAATGTTGTCAACAGAAACGTTTTGATTATGTACTTTTATAATTGTATTTTATTCAATTGTGATTTATTATATATATGTACACTACTGGTCAAAAGTTTTACAACACTCTGGAGGAAAAAAACCCCCACATTATTAAGTTTTAAGATGGTCTGTCTGTCTTCCATTGTTTTTTTCTTGCCATTTTTGTGGCAACAAATTACTTTCTCCAGTACGATGTCCCATACACAGTGTGTTCTGAACAGTTTTAATGCAGAACGAGGAGTACTCTAGAACTTGGAACACCTGTTGTGTACTTGCCCCAACTGCCAAGACTTGATCCACCTCAATTTCTGCAGAACAGCTTTAAATTGTTGACCCATTTTATGGTCTCTGAAACAGGAATTTTTGTGTAATTCTGAAATACTGTACATATTATTTTTCAGTTTTGGGTGTCCTTAACCTTGTTTTAACCTCTGTCACTGTCATTAATTGGACTTGAACGACTTGAATTTCAATAATTAACTGGAGAAATTGGGGTACTCTAAAACGTTTGACCACTAGTGTAAATTTTGTAAATCAAATAATAACCTATAAATTCTTTATACCAAATTTAAAATGAATAGGATTTCATTTTTTTTAAATTCCTTGTAATGCAAAAATTAGGATATTTTGATTTATGTATTTTATTGATTTGATTATTGCTTTGGTTCAAAAAATTTTATTATATTAAGTTTATAATTTTATTTTATTCAATTTTTTATTATATATATCTTTTTTATTACATTTTAACAACTACTCTTTTGTTCAGAATGTAATGAATTTTTTAAAATCTTTGTAAAACAGATAAGGTATTTGATTTAGGTAGGCTTAAAATCGAACACACTTTACCTGCTTTGCACATAATTTGCATGAATCCATCACATTAGTGAACACGACAAGCACACACCATTACACACCATTACATTATTACAGTAGTACTTCCTCTAAAGCTGGAAATGTTCCGATTTTTCCTGAGTCGCTGTTCTATGTGAACGCTCTGATTTTCTGGCTTTGTAAATCATATCAGAGGTGTAACAATGGGGTGTGGAAGAGGAAATAACTTCCAGTTTGATGAACTTTGTTGTGTCCTTCAGTTTCGCTCCCTGTCCATGGTGTCAGAATGCCTCTTCTCCCTCATCAACGGGGACGACATGTTTGTGACCTTCTCGGGAATGCAGGAGAGCAGCACGCTGGTGTGGCTGTTCAGCCAGGTGTACCTGTACACCTTCATCTCCCTGTTCATTTACATGGTGCTGTCGCTCTTTATCGCCCTCATCACTGGAGCCTATGAGGCCATCAAGGTAGGAGCTCGCCTCATCCACATTTTTAAATGTAGTATATCCGTTATTACATTATAATTCAACAAAATAAAAAATATAAAATTAATGTAATCAAAATATTAAAACTTAATCACATAAAAATAATACAATTAATGTAATTAAAAATGTATAATGTTTCATAGACTGACAGGAACTTGTCACTCAGTTGTTGTGGCTTATGTGTGTAGTAATCCCTCATTTACCACACTTAACTGTTTCCAGATCTGATCTTGATATGTGAATTTCCCCAAAGTAGGACTCCTCATTTATAAATGTAATATTTTAGTAGGTAGAGCATAGCAAAACAGTATAACAACCCAGGCACCTTTACATTCGTATTACCCAACATAGTAGACACAACATAACCAGCATTAACACATCAGCATTGGGAGAGTTGCTTGTTCTTTTTTTCTGGACTGCCTACTTCCTGCGGTGGTTATTGTGTCATCATTTTATTGTAGTGGTGGTTGAATAACACCACGTCAGAATGGCTGTAAATTAGTCTTTTATGTATTTATTTCTTTTATTGAATTTATTTATTTAACTGGGAACCTCACTTCCCCCTATAACCTAACCCACGCTCTAAACAGCAGGTCAGAACTGTACAATACACGTGTCGCAACATTAACATTACTGACACCTAGTGACCATTGTAGATGCCGGCGAAAATGTGTCCTTTGTATGCCTTATACTGTACAGTCTTTGTATTATTATTCATATAGATATTGTTATGCTTCGCAATGCTTCATTATGCCAAAAATACATTACATTTGTTTCAGTATGCATATTACTAAACTAATAATAGGCCATACAGACCACAAAACAGTGGTAATTTATTAAATAGTTTATTTTGAAAAACTGCGTTTGATTTTAAGCGTGAAGGGACAAGGGATGATTGTATATCTGATTGTGTGATCGTGGCTTCTAACATCCACCAGTCAAAGGTATTCACTCATTAAGTTGCACGATTTGTGTCCCTGCCGGCAGATTCAAAACAAAACAAAAAATCAGTCAAGTCATTTCTAGCAACACTGGCCTAGAAAAGAGGACCCAAAAGACAAACTAGTGAAAAAATATATCTCTGTGTCCTATTCTTTTGTTCAGCACCAAACCCAAGAACCCATCCACATTACAGACCTACACGCCTTCATAGCAGAGTGCACAGACGCACCAAGTTCTGGAAAGTTCCGAGGCTTGGAGACATCACCATGCTCCTTTTTCTGCTGCTGTGACAGGTAACAACAACCACACACCTTTCATAGTGCTGTCTCTTGACAAACGCCATGTGTATACTGTACAGTATAAAAAATAATTAAATTAATAAAATAATAGTGCAATGTGACTAACCAGATGAATTACTGTTATGAGTATATTTGTATTGCTACATGGCAAACAAATTACCAATAGGTGCAGTAGATTCTCAGACAACAAACAAGACCCAGCATTCATGATATGCACGCTCTTAAGGCTGTGAAATTGGGCAACTAGTTGTAAGGGGTGTGTTCAAAAAAATAGCAGCGTGGTATTCAGTCGGTAATCAGTGATCAATTTTTTTGAAAAAACTGGTGTGAATCAGGTGGCCACTATTTAAGGATGAAACCAGCACTTGTTGTACATCCATTTCTCTTTGAAAGCCTGAGGAAAATGGGTCGTTCAAGACATTGTTCTGAAGAACAGCATACTTTGATTAAAAAGTTGATTGGAGAGGGGAAAACTTATGAAGAGGTGAAAAAATGTTTGGCTGTTCAGTTAAATTGATCTCCAATGCCTTGCAATTTAAAGCAAAACCAGAGACATGTGGCAGAAAACACAGGCCAACTATCAAAATGAATCGAATAATAACCAGAATGCCATTCTGGTTATTCTACGATCAAGACAATGATCAGCTCCAGAATAATCAAAGACAGTCAGGAGTTACCTCAAAGTACTGTGACAGAAGACGTCTGTGTGAAGCTAATCTATTTGCATGAATGCCCCGCAAAGTCCTTCTGTTAAAAAAAAAAAAGGCGTGTGCAGAAGAGGTTACAATTTGCCAAAGAACACATCAACTGGCCTAAAGAGAAATGGAGGAACATTTTGTGGACTGATGAGAGTAAAATTGTTCTTTTTGGGTCCAAGGGCTGCAGCCAGTTTGTGAAACGATCCCCAAACTGAATTCAAGCCACAGTACAAAGTGAAGCATGGTGGTGCAAGCATCATAATATGGGCATGTTTCTCCTAGTATGCTGTTGGGCCTTTTTATGACATATCAGGGATCATGGATCAGTTTGAATGTGTCAAAATACTGTACTTGAAGAGGTTATGTTGCCTTATGCTGAAGAGGACATGCCTTTGAAATTGGTGTTTCAACAAGACAAAACCCCCAAACACACCGTAAACAAGCAAAATCTTGGTTCCAAACAAACAAAATTAATGTTATGGAGTGGCCAGCCCAATTCCCAGAACCTTAAACCAATGGAGAAATGGAATGTTGTTAAATAATGGTGGAGTGGAATAACAGCTGAAAGGTGCCACAAGTTGGTTGACTCCGTGCCACACAGATGCGAAGCAGTTATAAAAAACTAAATATTAGTATAGTGATTCACAGGATTGCCAAATCCCAGAAACAAAAAACTTCATACAAAATACTTTTGTGTTTGTAAAGTCAACGGTAGACACTGCTATTTTTTTGCACACCACTTTCAACTAATTGCCCAATTGCACAGCTTTAAGAGCGTGCATATCATGAATGCTGGGTCTTGTTTGTTTTCTGACAATCTACTGCACCTCCTGGTAACTTGTTTGCCATGTAGCAATAAAAATATACTAATAACAGTGATTCATCTGGTTAGTCGCAAAGCACAACTTTTATTTTGAAAACTACTGTACCCTGGAATAACGTAAGAAAATGATCAGGCTGCATAACAATGCACTACTGTACAGTTTGTAGATCAGTATATAATTTAACGTTGCCGCACTCTTATTGTTCCTGTTGATGTAGTTTACAGTATGACAGCAACATACTTTTTATTTTTTTTCCACTGGAACAGCATGTTGACAGTTTGACTTAGAAATGGGTTGAATCTGTTTCGGTATTAATCTGTATTCAACATCTGAACATATCAGAGATGTCCGTGTTCATTAACCTGATCCCACACATCTTTACCTTTTTCACACTAAACGAGTTAAATCCCCAAAAATCTATTTTTCATCATATGAATGTATGGGAAACACTGACATTATTGCAAAATCTGGATCGATGTGTATATTCTGAAAAAAAAATCATCCTATATTTTTCTATCAGAACAACAACATATGAGGATGTCCTTCTGGTCAACTAAAGTAGACCCAGAAAGCCTCTCAAGCACCCCGCCCTCGTGCTGGCCACAAGGATGCACTGCACATTGTCTGTGCAGCGCCCCCCTGAACCCTGAAAAGGTTTTTTTCCAGCACTTGACTGAAAGAGGAGTCATCCATCAATTAACCCAGCATTCTGATAAAGAAATGTGTGAGTATTTAGTTTTTCTTGCAGCCAACTCACCGGAGAGAACTCAGGAAAGCCAAAGGTTGCTTTTTTGGATAACTTTTAGCACTTGTATTCTATTGTATTCTATTTATGTTACTGGTCCATTTTTGGTCCGGTTCAGTGTTTTATGATTTAGAACTCCAGAGGATGTACGTTTTCGCCTGCTAGTCCATCTATTCTGTTGGCAAAATGAAAGAAAAACCAGCAGGTCAATGCACAACATTGGGACTGATACAGTTGTGGGTTGTTGTGTTTTTATTTCCTGCTGTGGCCTCAGTGTGGATCAACCTCTTTATAGGGTAGCTGTTAAGTGTTCTTACTTTTGTTGGGGTGATGCATAACCCAGAATTGGCACTTTTTTCTACTTTTTTGGGATTTCAAATTGTGTCAAGAAAGTAGATTACACATTTGCTTCTTATTGTTTCTTCACAATACATGCACAGTGTGCAACAATGTACAGCTCTGCTGCATTTTCAGTGTATGATCTTTAAAAGTGCCTCTCCTACTGTAGTTATGCTGCTAAAGCATACTAGTGGTGCATCCGCTGGCTGTGTTAGATTAAATTCCACAATCTATGTATTGCTCAGTGCAATGGGATGCACTCACACTAAGGAAGAACTCGCTATTGGAGGAGGAGGCTCTCCCATCTGTCTAAAATGGGACATCATTATACACTTCTGGAAATTTTGATTTGATTTGGGAGTTTTTTTTTACATTAAAAATTATGATAATAACTTGAATGTTCTTGCCAGGAGAAGCATCCTTTAGGCTCACTACAAATAGGTCAACTTACAAAACATGTATGTTGCCGTGACCTAATTGTTGGTCTCCCCTTTCTCTTGTGTTTTTATCATGCTTTTTGATGTTGCATATCGCGTGAAACGCACAATTGTTGAAGGCTTTTTTTCTTGTGTTCAAAGATTAGAAAGACCTTCATTTATTTGTATTTAACAAGGCAGAAATGGCATGTTTAAGTGAAATGTTTCATAGACTTTGTATGACTGTAAAAGGCAAAACCTTTGCCTTAACTTATGTTATATTATATGCATATGTGTATTTTGATCATATATGTTCCCAACACAATGTGTAAATATTATTTTACAAATATTTTCCCTTTGATCAGTACTTGACATTATGTGAATTAGGTGAAAAGATTTTAGTTATTGTCTATGATCTGCTCTATTAACGTGACCTGGATCATCATGTTATAACCAGGGGTGCAAAATTCAGTCAGATGTTCCATAGAAATTACAATGTGTGTTAATACATTGCAAATTATATAACTCATCATAAAAAGTTTTGCACAATGACACCCCTGCGCGTCAGTGATTTGCCTGCAGTACCTCCAAAATGCCGAAAGAGGGCGTGAAGAATTCACGTGTGTAATGTTCCATTCATTTTGAAAAAGCTGTTGCTTTTTAAGAATAAAATATTTTGTAGGGATGGTTAATACCCCAACTTTTGACACAATAACAAATAAATACAGGGTCTCAGAATAAAGCAGAGGACAAAGATGTTAGCAAACAAAAATATGTTTTATCAACTACAATTAACAATACTTAATACAAAGATATAGGACAACAAAATAATAAAAATATACCTTTGTACAACCTACAATTGTTTGAGTAAAATACAAATAAGTAAACAAAAGCCAAAACTACCATCAGCCCCCAAAGCCCTCCTGTGTCCAATATTTTTTCCCCTGACTTTATATATAATGTAAATATAACAATATCGACAATGTAATAATATGAACAACACAAAAAATGTGCTATTTGTGGAAATAAACATGGATGAGAATTGAAAAATATCAATCTCACTTTGCTACTATCACTCTGATACTGACACTACCCTTGGTATTGAAAGTATTGATATTTAGATTGAATTGCCCACCCCTCAATGCAGGGGTGTCCAAAATGCAGCCCTGGAGCCTTTCGGACCACGGCTATTTTTATATTGGCCCCTGCCACATTTTAACAAATATAATTTAACAAAAAACAAGAATAATGTAATCCATCATCATCATCCATATGAGGGAAAATAACGTCATTTTAGCCGCATAAAGTTTAAATAATAATTTCAAAACGTTATATTAGGAGAAACAAATAAACTGAAAATTAGTATAGTATTGTGGGAATGGGAATAAACTCACAGCTACGAGAGAACAAAATATAAAAAATTCCATGTATTAAGAGAAAGTGTTACAGTCTAACCAGATAGAAGTCACAATTTTCGAAAAAATATGAGGAAAAATAATTTTCATTTTGTCATTTTCCTAGCATAGTTAAAACAAATGTTTGTTTTTTTAAGTTGTAATATTACGAGACACAAAACAAAAAAACAAAATTAGGTTGTCCTTTTTGGAAAATTAGGTCAGGGGAAAAGTTATAATATCATGGGAATAAAGTCATGATATTACAATAACATTTTAAAAAGATTTAAGAAAAGTAAAATTGAAAAATAAAAAAAAATGGTACAAAAAACCCCTGGCAAAAATGGGGGGAAAAAAGAACAAAGAGCAGCGGTGATACTAATAACACGCTTTTTCACCTACACTATATCACAAAGCTGAGATACAGACTTTTTTAAAACAAATCTATAACTTCTCTACATGTGTTGTGTTATAAAATATCAAAGTGGCCCTTGCATCTTTTTATTTTTCAGCATGTGGCCCCAGCTGGAATGGGTTTGGACACCCCTACCGTAATGCTTAGATTGCAAATAAAGTGTGTGCAGGTCAACACAACTCTGCAAAATGTTTGCGTTGCAAGTAACAGTCTCACGCGATGATGTCATTTCCTGGTTCGATACCAGCCGCTGCTTTTCAGATAATATGGTACATGTTAGCTCTCCACTCACTTAAGTGAATATGATCATGCATTATGTACAGCTTCTTGCTTCCTGTCTGGGCTACAAATCATTGTGATATGTGCTTTATCCGAGTAGATGATTGCTTTTAGTGTGCACTACGTCTGCTACACAGCCTGTGTATTGATGGTGCTTTGATGTGAACGTTACTCCATCTACGCCGTTGTTGGGCTTGAACACACCCCTTTTTCTATTTCATGTCCTCCACAGTGAGTCACTGCTTTAATTGGCAGTTTTTTAACCCTTTTAGGTCATCAGTTACTCTGAATTTTATACATGTTGGGTTGAGACACACCCTGCTGCAACTTCATGACAAAACAAGCAGGAATGATGACTATGGCATCACGTTGTTGTAGCACATAAACAGTCATGATGTGACTGAAGTGTAGATGCAGATCAGTTCCACTGACTTGGTCTCTGAATTTATTTTCATTCCTCCTGTGCACCTCGGCAGTGAGGCAAATTTTTCCACATTTTTCAAACCATTTTGTCATCAAAACATTCAGGTTGACCATTTTGAACATTCCAAAAATTCCGGCTTTTCTTCACAGTTTATGTAACACAAATTCCCAAAGTTCACTAAAAGTAAATACACATTTCTCTCCATAATTCTGATACACATTGATCTTGCTTGCAGATTTCCAGACAATGGAGCCTTTTTTTGCATTAGTTCTGACTTCTGTTGATGTGTATTTTTATTCACTAAGCAAAGCACCCTGCCGGCTTCCATGTTTTGTTGCTTTACTCCAAGTAGGCCTGTCACGATAATAAATCAATAAATCGCACAAAAAAGGTGGACATTGTATATACAGTATATTGAGCATGTGCATGCATGTTTGTTTTCCTCCTCTCTCTCGACCATACAGGTTGGATGACAAGAGGGTTCACTCTGTGCATCTGTCTCAACACCTGAGCGCGTTGGTTCTGTGAACGGAGTGAGTGAACCCTCCTGTCAGTCATTCAGTCTTTTTGTCCCAATGGGGAGAAGTAGCGTACTGGCATGTGTGCACGATTATGATTAGGTTCGATGATTGACTTTGTGGTTGCGTCGTCAGACTTCCGGCCACATGTTTTGGACACTCCGGTGAGGAGAAGGGCGGAGCTGTCAACCGATCACCACCTGGTGAGTTGGTTCCGATGGTGGGGGAGGATGCCGGTCAGACTGGGAACGTCTGGCAGAGTCCCCTGTCAGAAGGAGTTTCAACTCCCACCTGCGGGAGAGCTTTGACCAAGTTCCGAAGGAGGCAGCGGACATTGAGTCCGAGTGGGCGATGTTTCGTGCCTCCATTGTCGATGAGGCTGATTGGAGCTTTGGCCGTAAGGTGGTCGGTGCCTGTCGTGGCGGTAATACCAGACCCGTTGGTGGACACCGGCAGTGAAGGATGCCGTCAAACTGAAGAAAGAGTCCTATCAGGCCGTTTTGGCCCATGGGACTCTGAAGGCTGCTGACGGGTACCGGCAGGCCAAGCGGTCTGCGGCTCTGGCAGTCACTGAGGCAAAAACTCGGACATTGGAGGAGTTCGGAGAGGCCATGGAAAACGACTTCCAGGTGGTTTCAAAGAGATTCTGGTCCACCATTCGCCGTTTCAGGAGGGGGAAGCAGTGCAAAGTCAACACAGTGTATAATGGGGACTGTGTGTTGCTGACCTGAACTCGAGAGTTTGTGGACTGGTGGTGGGGATACTTTGAAGACCTCCTCAATACCACCGACATGAATGCAGTGCCTGGGGGCTCTGAGGCGGGTTCCTCTATCTCTTGGTGCTGAGGTTACCGAGGTGGTCCAAAAGCTCCTTGGTGGCAAGGCCCCGAGGGTGGATGAGCCCAGAGTTCCTTAAGGCCCTGGATGCTGTGGGTGTGTCTTGGTTGATACAACTCTGCGGCATTGCGTAGACATCAAGGTCGGTGCCCCTGGCCTGGCAGACCGGGGTGTTGGTCCCGCTTTTCAAGGACCGGAGGGTGTGTTCTAACTGTCGTGGGATCACACTCCTCAGCCTTCCCGGTAAGGTCTATTCATGGGTTCTGGAGAGGAGAATCCGCCGTATAGTCGAATCTCGGATTCAGGAGGAGCAGTGTGGTTTTCGTCCTGGTCGTGGAACTGTGGACCAACTCTATACTCTCGGCAGGGTCCTTGAGGGTGCATGGGAGTTTGCCCAACCAGTCTACATGTGTTTTGTGGACTTGGAGAAGACATTCAACCGTGTTCCTCGGGGAACTGCGGGGAGTGCTCCAGGAATATGGGGTATCGGAGCACCTAATCCAGGCGGTTCGTTGCCTGTATGACCGGTGTCAGAGTTTGGTTCGCATTGCCGGCAATAAATCGAACCCGTTTCTAGTGACGGTTGGACTCCGCCAGGGCTGCCCTTTGTCACCGATTCTGCTCATTACTTTGGACAAATTTTCTAGGCGCAGCCAGAGTGTTGATGGGTTTCAGTTTGGTGGCCACAGGATTAGATCTCTGCTTTTTGCAGATGATGTGGTCCTGCTGGCTTCATCGAGCCGTGACCTTAAACTCTCACTGGATCGGTTTGCAGCTGAGAGTGAAGCGGCTGGGATGAGAATCAGCACCTCCAAATCTGAGTCCATGGTTCTCGCCCGGAAAAGGGTGTAGTGCCATCTCTAAGTCGGGGAGGAGGTCCAGCCTCAAGTGGAGGAGTTTAAGTACCCCGGGGTCTTGTACCCCCTTGTTCTCGAGTGAGGGAAGGATGGAACGTGAGATGGACAGGCGGATTGGTGCAGCGTCTGCAGTGATGCGGACTCTGCACCGGTCTGTCAAGGTGAAAAGAGAGCTGAGCCGAAAGGCAAAGCTCTCAATTTACTAGTCGATTTAAGTTCCTACCCTCACCTATGGTCATGAGCTTTGGGTAGTGACCGAAAGGACAAGATCGCGGGTACAAGCGGCCGAAATGAGTTTTCTCCGCAGGGTGGCTGGGCTCTCCCTTAGAGATAAAGTGAGAAGCACTGTCATCCGGGAGAACCTCGGAGTAGAACCGCTGCTCCTCCGCATTGAGAGGAGCCAGATGAGGTGGCTCGGGCATCTGGTTAGGATGCTCCCCGGACAGCTCCCTGGGGAGGTGTTCAGGGCACGTCCAACCGGTAGGAGGCTTCGGGGAAGACCCAATATACATTGGAGAGACTACTGTATGTCTTTCAGCTGGCCTGGGAACGTCTCTGCATCTGCCGGGAAGCGCTGGACGAAGTGGCCGAGGAGAGGGAAGTTTGGGCTTCCCTGCTTAGGCTGCTGCCCCCGCGACCCGACCTTGGATAAGGGGAAGAAAATGGATAGATGGATGGATGGACAAAACGTTACACCCCGTGAAATTATTCCACACGCAGCGCTGCTGAAAGTGTGCAAATGAGCGGACGTCTGCATTGACACACACAAAACTTCCTGTTTATTTCTTTGTTTTTTTCCCCACTGGTTCAAAATCACAAATATTGTGTTTGATCGTGATTTTTATGCAAGTGCAATTTTTGTTATGAGACTAAGAATCCATTTTATTTTTTATTGAGGTTTTGGGTCCTTTTGACAAATGAAAGTTTCTTTGAATATGATGTACTTGAATCATTATGCCTTATAATATCATTACAATTCTAAAAAAATGTCTCAAAAATAATGCCGACAGTAAAATTGTTCATCTACAACCACTTGTGGGAAAATTATCATACAGCAAAATGTTTTATCGTGACAACTCCCAAGTTACCAGACAGAACAAGTCAAAACTTTCGAAGGCAAACAAAATAAAATATTCTTCAATGGCCAAGTGGGAATCCATCTCCAAAGAAGAAAGTTTTGCAAATGATTTGCATTCACAATTGTTATATGTCCAAATACCTTTAATGGAGCTATATACACTTCAGTCACATGTTGATTGTTTTCTTTCAAATCTTTTGTGTTGGTTTATAAAGAAAACATCTGACCTTCTGGATACACTTAATATTATTTTTAAAAAAAAAAAGAATGAACAGCGTACAAGGACAAAGTGGAACATTTGACTAGTAAATCTTGAGTGGACTTAAATTGAGAGCTTATGGGTTTTCCCCTGGTCCTGGCATCCAGTCCACTGTCAAGTGGAAAAGCTGAAAAGAAGAAGAAATTGCCAGAGAAAGATACACACACTTTCACATCATATTGTGCACCTTTTCTGAAAAATTTCCATTGTCTTTTTTTTCTCACTTCCTCGGAGTTGGACAAAAAAGAACATAACAGTCTTATCCCATTCAATCATTTTCTCCCAGTGTGTTGCAGTGCTCTTTGTGTGTGGGTGTGTGTGTATTCATTGATGTCTATTGTGGAGGCAGCAGCTGCAGCTTCAGAGACAAAACAAGGCATTCACACACAGCCATTGTGGCCCTTGTACCATAGGGAAGTGGACTCTTCCGTTGCTGTGTATTTGTTTTGGATCTTCACATTATCACGGGAACGTGATAATAATTCTTTAGTTATATAAAAAAAAAATAATCCAAAGCTACTTCAGCTACAAGAGAGATTGAATGCATTTCTTTTATGTTTTGCTACTGTAAAGCACTTTTAGTTGTTATGATTACTATATAACAACATAAAACATATATAACATATATAACAGAGTAAGTATTATTAACATGGGCATTTTTCCACATTTTTTCCATTTCTTAATACAGTGTATACAAATTATAGACAAAAATAAGATTATTTAAGGGTATTCAAAGTGTTGGGTGCTGATGCAAATAATTGATTGAAAAAAACTAACATCTCTCAGCTAAAGTAATGTTCCCTCTTCTCTTATATTGTCTTCCTGTACCGTAATGCGTCAACAATGACAATTGAACTCATTTCAATCAGGAGTGTCCAAAGTCCAATAAGATTAAAACCAAAAAAAAATGTGAGAAATGAATCAAAAACGTTATATGTAAATAGAAAATGCTGAAATGTTGATTATTATTATTACTGTTTATTATTTATTTGGTGGAAACAATGTTGACGCCCCTAATTGAAATCTCACCAGATCTCGCGACAGCCCTTCTCGATGACGTAATGTATATTTGCATAATACACCGGTCCTTCTCGTTGATTGGTCCTTGGCGGAGTTCATTTGCATATTTTTCTTTCTGGCCACCACGCTTCCACTCCCCCCGCCCGCATCCTTTATGAGAGACGAAAGCCTGCCGCGGTTTAAGCGTGTAGCAAAGGACACCCGGAAAGCGGGACGGCGCTATTGTTTCTCCTGAGACACTTAGCAACCCCTCGACACTTTTGGTGTATTTTGCCCCGAGCAAGGGAAAGATTGTTCTTCCGCCTGAAAGGTAAGAGCAATTTATATGCCGTGACGTGTTTGGTGCAAGACAACACTCCCGTAAACGAGAGAAAATGAGCTATTAGAGGCAGTAATTAGATACTCTTTCGCCAGTGACACAAACAAAGTCAACACCAGTGTCATATCTTTGGGTTTGTGGGATAATTGGTTCAAAATGGAACCCCCGGACAGTGCATGTGTTCGATGTGGTGATGGACACGCTAGCTTGGTCACTGTGCACCAGGACGGCGTCTCTTGCTGCCTTTTAGGCGCACATGGAGCCTTGTGGCGGGCTGTGCTGTGGCGTGTCATTGTGGTAAATGGCTCTTCACTTATTTCATGTATGTATTTACCGCCTTAGCAGGTTGCCACACTTGTTGTCTCGTGTGGCTCCACGGGGCCTGCGGCTAAACCGAGCCCAAACGACAAATGGTGTCAATAAAGCCAACAAACACCCCCTCCAACACACAATGTACGCACATATGAGGCCACCTAAGGCAGGGGTAGGGAAGCTATGGCTCGGGAGCCAGATGTGGCTCATTTGATGGCCACATATGGCTGTCACAAGTGTCTAAACACCAAAACATGTATTTGTCTTAATTTAGTTTGTTCTTAATATATATGGAACATATCTTGCGGTGTTTGAAGTGGGGTCTGAGTAATTTATTTGCCTGCGGCACAATCTAATAATACAATTTAACAAAAAACTTTAGGCAAACAGCAAAACAATTTTAAATGAGCTGTAATTTTACAAAAAATCAAGTCAAAATATTAGGAGAAAAAAGTTGTAATCTAACCAACAAAAACTTTTGGAAAATTAGGAAAGGCCAAAATATTACTGGAATAAAGTCAGAATTATGAGAAAAGTTGAAAACATTGGAAAATTAAAAACAAAATAGCAGAAGTTGGAAAACATTGCTGTATTTTTACAGTCAAAATATTAAAAGAAAATGGTCACAATTGTATGAGAATAAACATGGTATATTTTGAGTGAAAACAATGTAATTTTAGTAACAAGAGTTCTCTTTTTTTTTTAAATGTTGCAATATTAAGAAGCAAAACAATATAAAGTTGTTATTTTTGGAATACAGGATGGGGGGGGAAATAATTTGGAAATAAAATTAAAATATTACAATTAAAAATATTTTTGTTTTATGTGTAAGGTTTTGTGTAACTTTGTTTGCTGACATTTCAAAGTAAAACATGACAAGAATCACAGTGTTAAAAATTCAGAATATAAAACCTTCTCAGCACTTTAATCCATCCAATTCAGAGACTTATTATCTTCAAAAATTGTTGGCACACTTTTATTGTATTCACTTTTTAAAAAATAGGATATGGCTCTCACAAAAATACATTTTGACAATATGTGTCATTTATGGCTCTCTTGCCCAAAAGGTTCCTGACCCCTGACCTAAGGGATCCTGAGAGGGTCCTAGCATACTCATGTGATTAGTATCTGTCCATCTATTTTCTTTGCCGCTTATCCTCATGTTCACTAATATTATTTACATAGTTCAGGTGCAAAAAGCAAACATACATTGACAAGATACTACAGCATGACCCAAAGGATGTGCTCAAAAGTGTGAATGCAGACCACACCAACGCACTAAAACATTGGTTAACCGCCATGGTTAGTTAGCAAAACTGAAAGCAAAGCTGAGTGAAAATCATCAAAAAATAAGTGCAACGTAAGCCCAGAAGTAATTGCAGTATTTAAACATACCTGACTTTTCTCAACAAAGCGCACTGAAGTGGTTGGGAACACTGTTTCCTTGCACCACGTCTCTGGGAAAATTTTTGATGTAAAAAAAATTCACGCTTTGGTTCTATCCGAGCCACCAACTAGCTTTTTTTATTATATTGAGCCTGACCAGGGTGCCAAACTTCAAGTGTGAACGCACCCTAAAATGTGAACACGCCAAGTGTTGTATGGTTTGGAAACAAAACTGCTGAAAATGTCACAGTCGTAAAGGTTGAACCTTCATTGTGTGAGACTTTAGCTCAGTGAGTGTCTAAAGAAGAAGTTTTCAAAGTGTGAGTCAATGGGAGACTTTGCGGGAGGTGCGGCAGCCTGACAAAAATAAACCTGCAAAGCTATCTTTGAATTTTGTCAATGAAAAATGTGTTTATTTTTATTTCCTACAATGAGAGAGTAGATAGAGCTGTAAAGGCCACAAAATATTCATTAATTTATTTATACACACTGGACAGGTCTGCAGTATATCGCAAGGCACATAGAAACAAACCACTGTTCACATTCACACTTATGGACAATTTAGATGTTTCAGTTAGCCTAACGTCCATGTTTTTGGAATGTGGTGGGAAGCCCAAGTACCCGGAGAAAACCCTCTCATGCAGGGGGAAAACATCCAAAGTCTACATAAAGATGCTCCAACGGAGATGCGAACGTTTGATCCCCGACTGTAACCTGATATGCTAACCAGTCCATTGTGCAGCCACAAACTATGCTCCAGAAAATCATATTACTGTGAAGTAGGGGTAGTCCTAATCTGAGGGGGCGTTTACTGTGAAATCTTTGAAATCCCTTAATCCTAACGTATTAAGTTAGTTTTGCTTTTTCGTGTTGCCACTACACAAGGTTACCAAAGCGTTATATTATTATCCTATGAGGAGATATTATTCAAAAATATGAACAAATGACAGGTAGACCGTGTCCCAGAACAAATTGTGTTGAAGATTTTAAGGGTTGGCAGTTCTAGTTTGTCTCTCATCATTTGTATTTTAATTGTAGCTGTTGGTAGAAGCGCACACTCCCACTAAAGACCAATAAAGCTCATTTGAATCAGCAGTAAATTGTGCACATTGATGGATGATTTGCTCAAATTCAGGGAAACCTAAAGAAGTACCCTGTCTTGCAAATTTAAAAGTGAAACCAAATGAAGTGGCTTCATCTTATTGTCTCCCTTTCAAAGTTTCTAGTCAATCACTCAAGTAGTTTTTGCACAATCCTTCTAATCAACCAACAAATGTTAAGGAATCCATTGCCTCAATCAGTTAATAACCAAGCTTATGTGTTGATGGTCGATGCCGTCTTTTACGTTTATTGATGCTATCAAGTTTGTAAGCTGGCAAACAAATATTTAATATTACCTTATGGTTCCTGTCCCCGATTTGGCTTGATTACATCATTGTGTTTTGGTCCCTTGTGGGTGTGGTGGGCAAGGCTTTGTGAGTCTGTTGGTATCCACAGAAGTAATTAACATACACGCATGTCACCACCACTGGGAATCATTATGCTGCTACTGCTGAGGGGTGTGAGTTGACTTGTCAAAAGGGTGCGAAACCATGTGTGAATCCCTTGGATTCCCAAGGTAGCTGGACTTTCTACTGCTCTCTGTCCCAATTCAAGGGTCTCAACAAGCTTGAATGCTAAAGAGTGATGAAACCTGCTTGTGCCTAATCATTCTATTGGTACCGTCCCACATTTAATTGTGCACTCACTGACCCTGAATGCCCCGCATTTGAATAACTAAAATCTGGTCAAATTCCAAATAGATTGAATCAGGAAGTTCCATTCTATTTTTTTCATTGAAAGTCAGTAGGCCTTACCACTTCCTTGACACAGGTGCTTTATGGGATGCCTGCAGCTATTTATTTCACAGGCGTGGCGTTTGCAACGGTGGATCAAAGTGTCATTTAAAACAATGTATGACACATTTGAAGAGTGTGGCACTACCTTAGACAAACCAGACACCTTACTTACTCGACATGTTAGCTCTATTTAAAGGTCTAGTCATGAAGATAATGTTGCTCTCTTGTGACTGATACTGTCACAGAGATATTAATTTAAAGTTTTCTTATTGTGGTTTTATTGTGGAGGAGGGTCTCTTAATAATGAGATCTGCACACATTTATTTTGCAACCCGACTTAGGCCTGCTCTACACAAGACCATTTAAAATACATAATAAACTGTAGGCAAACTTAAAGAAAAACTATAATGGTTTGTGTGTAAACACAGAAAGCAGCTAGCGAATTTTCTGAAAGAGAGAAGACACATGCGTGCACAAGTATGCCACGGTCACAACGGAGACAGGGGTTGAGAACTTATGGCTTGTGAACCAGATGTGGCTCTTTTGATGAGCACATATGGCTGTCAGAAGTTTCTAAACACCATAACGTTTTTTTTTAAATTAGTTTTGTCTTAAAATATATGTAACATATCCTACTTTATAACAGGGGTGATTTGCCCGCGGCACAATCTAAAAATACAATTTAACAAAAAACTAAGGAAACAGCAAAAATGTAAAAATAAGCAGTAATTGTACAAAAATATCAAATCAAAATATTAGGAGAAAAAAAGTTGTAATATAATCAAAAAAGTTGTAATTTTTTAATATTAAACAATTATTATTATTATTATTAGTCAAATTATAATTAATTTTACAAGTAGAAAGTCAATGATTTGGGAATAAAGTTAAATATTGTTGGAATTAAGTCATATTACAATTACAAATATTTTATAATGTGTAATTTTTTTAGCTGACATTTTAATGAAAAACATGACAGGAATCACATTCTGAGCACTTTAATCCATCCAATTCAGAGGCTTATTATCTTCTAAAATTGTTGGCACATTTACTTAAAAAAATTGAATTTGGCTCTCACAAAAATATTTGAAAATGTGTCGTTTATGGCTCTCTTAGCCCAAAAGGTTCCCAATCCCTGCAATAGTGTTTTTAAAATATGCTCGGAAAAGCAGCTGGTGAGCATGCATGATTTGGATCTAGTATGCTAATGACAGTATTTTTTCGAATTGTTTACGCCTGCTTGTGAATATGATGGTCTGTTTGTGGAACATTTAAAAAAAAATAAAAAAATGTCAAACTAAAAAAAAAAACCTCAGTCCAAATGTGGTCTAAGCATGCAAGAAAGACTTCCTTTTGTCTGTTAGGCTTGACAAAACAAAGGAAACACCTGTAGTTTGCTGGGAACAATGCTGCACTGTACATTATGGAATCCGAATCAACCGGTCTTTCTTTTTACAACTATTCATTTCTCCACCAACTGCTCTACTACCATCTGTTTAGCGTTCATATCCCAGCATTGCTTTGCTAAAACCTAGTGTGACCACACAGTGCCCAAGCACTCAGCTCTGGTTTTCCAGTTAGAACTTTCCTGCTCGTTAGGATTAAGTGGTAAACGCCGGCACTGCACTTTTAAGGCTCTCAGACAGACTGGCAGTGTGATATGGAATCACAAGAGTGCAAAAATTAAAAGGAAATACATGTGGAAATATAAAGAGAATCAATAATACAAAAATATACAAATACATATTATTTATCCATTTTGTCTATGCTTCTTCTGTACTGTAAACTAAGAGTGTCATAAAAATATCTCCCATATGCAGTTGAAATTTCATCTGTGACTACATCTTCCTTGATCACAAGCATGAGCATTACAGTTTGTGGACTATTTTGCAGCAATGTGTGCAGAGGCTGACAACCCATTAGAAAAGTTAGCCAAGCTACAGTATATCTAGTTCTCAATTACTGCACAAAATTTTCCACTCAGATTCTTGCATTTCATTACAGTATAGTATATTATAGACAATTTATTCACTAACCCCAAAAGCACACACTATATCGTAAAGATAAATGTAAAATGTAAAAAATGTAATTAGAAAAAATTAAACTGGAATGGGAGGGAGTAAACAGATTTTGTAGGGTCCTAGTAAAAACACTAGCAAATGCTGTCGTAGTGTTCAAGTGTTAACACTGAATAGAATGCTGGCAGTCCGGAATGGACAGCTTGTATTGGAGGCCGATATAATTTGATATCGTATTGAACATGTACAGTAGTGTTCAAAATATCAGTGCAATGCGACTAACCAGATTAATCACTGTTATTAGTATATTTTTATTGCTACACGGCAAACAAGTTACCAGTAGGTGCAGTAGATTCTCAGAAAACAAACAAGGCCAACTATTCATGATATGCACACTCTTAAGGCTGTGCAATTGGGCAATTAGTTGAAAGGGGTGTGTGCAAAGAATAGAAGCGCCTGCCTTTAACTTTACAAACAACTATTGGTACAAACTTTTTTGGTTTTTAGGATCTGGCAAGTCTGTGAATCACTAAACTAATATTTAGTTGTATGACCACAGTTTTTTATAACTGCTTCACATCTGTGGAATGGAGTCAACCAACTTTGGCACCTTTTAGCTATTATTCCACTCCAAGATTCTTTAACATTATTCCACAATTCATTACCATGTCTTGGTTTTGCTTCAGACAGCATTTTTGACGTCACCCCACAAGTTCTGAACTGGATTAAGGTCTGGGTATTGGGATGGCCACTCCACAACATAACACAATTTTGCTTGTCGTTGGACCCAAATATAACAATTTTACTCATCAGTCCACAAAATGTTCATCCATTGCTTTTTAGGCCAGGTGATGTGTTCTTTGACAAATTGTAACCTTTTCTGCACATGCCTCTTTTTTTTACCGGAGGACTTTACACGGGATTGTTGTAAATAAATTAGCTTCACACTGACATCTTCTGTCGCACTACTTTGAGGTAACTCCAGACTGTCTTTGATCATACTGGAGCTGATCATTAGCTGAGCTTTTGCCATTCTGATTGTTCTTCCATCCATTTTGATAGTTGTCTTCCATTTTCTGCCGCGTTTCACCTCATCATAAGTTTTACCACTTCTCAATCAACTTTTTAGAGTACGCTGTTCTTCTGAACAAAAACAGCCACCCATTTTCCTCAGGCCTTTAAAAAGAACTGCATGTTCAACAAGTGCAGGTTTTATCCCCAAATAGGGTTCACCTCATTCACACCTATTTTTCACAAATTTGATCACTGGTTTTTACTGCACCTACTGGTAACTTGTTTGCCATCTGGCAATAAAAATATACTAAACAGTGATTAATCTGGTTAGTCGCATAGCACTGCTATTTTGATCGCTACTGTACACTGGAATAATGTAACAAAATTATCAGGCTGCATAACAATGTTTGTAGCTCAGCATATAATTTAACGTTCCTGCACTCTTATTGTTCCTGTTGATGTAGTTTACAGTATGACAGCGGTTCTTCAGTATTAGGAGTGCGGTCAGAGAGAAGGGAGTCGATTTTAGATAGGATGTCCATCTGGCCCTAGTTTACTCTTTTGAGGCAGAGCTGCAGTAACTGATCGGACCCGCTGGCTCACCACCACCATCATATTGACTATCAGTCTTTATGCCAGTAGTCAGCAGGCTGGTATTTTATTTGTTGAGGCTGTGACGCTCTCCATACGTGCATTATCAAACACATGGCAAGTCTCAGCCGGGAAACCCTGAATTCACTATCCCAGCCACCGCCTTCAGTTCTTCTGGGTGCTTTCAAGGTTTTAGGCCAGAAAAGGGGTTTTCAAAGTGTGGCAATGTAGGACACCTCCTAGTGAAAATGACAGGGGCCCCCACTGCTCCCTAGAAAATAGAAGTTGGCTTTGCAGGTAGAAAAATACAAGATTTTTCTTTAGCTTTTTGTTAAGCTACTGTGCCTCTCCTAATGTCTTCTAGCGCCTCCTAGAGGAGGCCCACATCACACTTTGAAGACTGCTGGACTATGACATATGAGATATACTTTCCACAGCGTCCTCAGCTGCATCCCAGCTGAGCATGCCCGGAACATTTCACCGGAGTGATTTCCTTTTCCTTTCTACATGGAGTGGGAAGGGCTGTACTGTGAGTCCTTCATTAATGTCAGTCAAGCGCCTGGATTAGCTCAACTATAAAAGACATTTTATTGGTCTAGTTGTGTTGCATACACAGGAGTGCAAGCAATTAATTAGTCACTATGTATGATTGTCTGTGATAAATTTGCCTTGTTAAAGTCCTGTCAATTTTGCACTAACCCTCTAATTGTATTTTCTTCTAAACTATATTCATACTGAGTTTTACGGGGCATCAGTAATTAGTTTTTGTACTTTGGTTGGAATTTAAAGGGTTTGTAAAGTTGGTTCAGTCTTCTCTTATTGGTTGAAACTTAAGAATGGAGACAGGAAAGTTTTGCGTACTGAGTGAAACAGCGCTAAAAACTGGGATTTGTTGATAACGTCAATTATATGTGCAACCTCACCTGGTGTTACAATACAACAGCGAGTGGCAAAGTGTAGTTTTTGGATCCTAATAAGATGTTGCTATCAGGCAACGTGCTTATCACATGCAGTAATCCCTCATATCATGCTTAATTGGTACAATATTGAACAAAATCGTTTTGTAGTTACAGCATCGAAAACCTAATTGACTTTCTAAATCCGATTTTTATTATTAGAGCTCTTTAGACATGAAGTAACACCCCTATAGTAGGGGCCTATGATTTACATGTCTGTGGAATGACAGAATTAGAATCTGTTAAATGCAAGATCTTGGATAAATTTCTCAAAATTATTTAACATTGTAATTGGAATGTCAACAGCTTTTAAATTAATTTGCAGTTGCGAGTGCCTCTTGAAGCTGTGACTCTTGTCTCTGTTTAACACACAACTTGCACCATGTCAGCCACCAACTGAAAACTCTGGGTTACATTAACAGGCTCATTGTCAACTCGCACGCACAAACACACACAGTCGCAATACGCTGCTCCACTAAGCCAAGGTAACCCTAAGTTTTAAAAAGTGATTAAAAGTGATTTGAAATACTCTGTGATCTGACGAGATAAATGTTGAACATTTTAGAAGTTGTGTGTCCCATTACATCTGGTGTAAAAGTAATGTCACATTTTAGAAAAAAACTCATACGAACAGTAAAATATGGTGGTGGTAGTCTGGTCTCGATTTATTTCAGCTTAAGGACCTGGGAGACTTATTGTGATAAATGGTACCATGAAACACACCTGAATGGCTAAGGAAAAACAAAATGAAGACTATGGAGTGGCCTAGTCAAAATCCTGAACTGAATCCTATTGAGATGATGTGGCAAGACCTTTAAATAGGCGGTTCATGCTGGAAAACCCACAAATGTGGCTGAATTACAACAATTCTGCAAAGCTGAACGGGCCAAAATCCCTCCACAGCGCTGAAAGTTATCCAAAATGCTTGATTGCAATTGTTGATGTTGAGGTTGGCCCAACCAGTTATTAAATTAGGGACAATCACACTTTCACACAGGGCCACGTATGTGTGGATTTTTTTCTCCCTTTTTAATCATACGAACCTTATTTTAAAAACTATTTTGTGTTCATTTGTGTTGCCATTGACTAATTTAAATTTGTTTGATCTGAAACATTTGAGTGTGACAAACATGCAAAAAAAAATCGAGGAGGGGACAAACACTTTTTCACATCACTGTAAATAAAACTTGTGGTAGTGTGTTTCAAATGTATTATGGACGTGTGGACAGGAAGTGACGGGTGATCTCGAGTTGAGTTTTAGCTAGAGTATGGCCACAACAGCAGCCCATTTTATTTTTATGATGACTATTGTTATTGTGCATGTTGAGATAATTTTAAAAGCCTGTCATTGGTGATCAGGTCTAGTGGTAACAGGTGACACCTAGTAGGAGGGTTGTGTGTGATCATAAACAGCTATATACTGGTATAAATTTAAAAAAAAAATTTTTACTGAAAAAAGCAAAGTTTACATTGTTGTCCTGCGACCGCACCACAACGCATTGTATTGACGCTGATTTGCAGTCGCATCTGAAAAAGTAAAGTTGAATTCTGAATACTTGGCACTGATCTAGTTTGATAGACACTGAGTGCACTTGCCGTATTGAACAGTTTGTTACTTTTTATACAAGACTAGAGATATCGTGACAAGATACATATCGCGCAAACCTACATAGTAGCCAGTGTAGACTATTGTTCATCATCCTGTATTGCCTTAAACTGTATTTGTATTTTCCTTCATTTAGAACATATTTATGCTTTAATGCTTAGGAAATCATACTTTTTAATATATGCTGTTTTCAGTCAACCACTAAACAGAAATAAATCATTTTTGAAAAAGCATGATAGTGAAGGAGCGATGTTCGAACCGCGATGGATTGAGGGACAACTGTACATGCCTCACTAAAGATGTTTTTGGTATACAGACGTCTCATATATCTAAACACTGCCATTATGTATTTTATGCTTGAAGCAAAACAGTACCAGAGTTTATGTTGAACCAGTGTCGGTTTCGTCTTTATCAACATTTGAGCATTGTGTGCATAGCTGACCCTAGTGAACCAGACCAATGTGGAGCACTCTTTTATACTGAAGCATCCCATAACCAAATTAATTTGCAGAACACAATGTTTTTATGGTCACATTTATGACACTACTATGGCTGTAAGCCTGTATCTGTCCAGTACGTCACATGCCGGGATTGTCTACTTTCATCAGTTTTTGCATCAGTCATCCATTTACTTATTCATGGTTAACAGTGCCAGCTGCCTCTCCATCCTGTTTCACCAGTTAATCCACTGCATAAAGACCCACCCCCACCATCCTCCAGTGCCACGCCTGACAATGTTAGATCTATACTGTCTTAATGTTGGCTAGATACAAACACATGCACATCCCCCCATAGCATCACCTAACGACGCTAACAAACAGAACGGCTGTTTTCATAACACCGGGATGTTTACCGCTGCCAAGTTGAGAACAGATTGTAACCCATTTCCCCACGGCCGATTGGAATGCTGCACCCTCACTGGCCGCACGTCCCTTTCTGGCCACCTCCCCCACAAAGGCTAACTGGCTTACTCTATTTAACTTGCCGCTACACCTAACCACCTGCTCCTAATGGCTTTATTGAGAGGCTTCTAGTCATTTAGTACATGTTAGAGTCCCGTGGGGAATTGATTCTGATAAGACTGTCATAAGCCAAGGTTGACCTGTTTTGTTGTTGCTACGTTTGGTCTTATCACAAAATGTAATTGTAACCATTTCAGGTGGCACAACTGGAAGGTATTGTGGTGTTTCTTTCAGGCTCCCGTTTCACTTTTTGGACCAAGAATTGGTGGAAATGTTCAGTGTTGCTGCACCTTAGGCCATCAAACAAAGGAGTAAATCATTATTTAAATGGAGACTGACACCCTACAAAACAAACATGGATTGAATTACTGTGATAAACAGCAAGGATAGTGGCTGCAAATCATTTCCACAATGGTATTGCCAATTACAATTGGAACACTGTGTCAAATACACTGTCTTCCTTAGCATCTGGTTAATTGTCAACTGGTTTAAAGAATGAGATCTACAGTTTCATGTGCTGTTTTGCTTGTATTCACTGTCAGCTGACCAACAGTGCTCATGAAACCAGTCATCACTGACACGCTTCATATTGCCTTTAGCAGTTACTGGTATAGTCATCCAGTTGTTCTTCCAGAGTGCTTTACCCTCTAGTGTCTAATGTTCCAAATTGTCAGCCACGTGTTCACATATTTTACTTGTCACTATGAAATTCAAATAATGAGCATACTGTACATTTAAATATTGTCAACGGGGCATTTTCTTATTTTCTCCTGCGTGAAAGGGGAGAATAGTGAAATTAGGGTGCAGAACAAAAGCGAGATTTTGTTTAAAATTTTCTGTCCACAGTCCTTTGGCTCACTTGCTCTCTGTGTCTTTTGGCAGTATGTTAACAGTTGTTGCTATTCCAGGAAGTTGTCGGTGTGTGCTTTCACTTTGATACTACAAAAAAAGCCTTCTACGGTAAATGCATCAACAGACTTTTTACATGCACATTTTCTCACTTCCTGAACCTAAGTCACCGTTAACAGTAGAAATAGTAGTAGTGGTGGTATACATGCATGCCCCGCCTTTTGGATGCATGAAAGTTAATGATCAGCCATCCAGGGTGGCTACATATCACATTGTAAACGGTCCTTGTGCACGGTGTCAATGTTTAATATGGCTACACTACATTTCCTCCACTTTATTGCCATCTTGATGCTTCCCTGCATCTTTATTATTATTTTTTTTAAATGGCGTTTCCATTTTTAAGATCTACTAAAGCTTATCTACAACAGAGGTTTGATTCACTACACTCCAGTGGAACCTCTGAGTGCCTCGTTCTTAGGTCAAACACTGGACGAACTATTTGTTTATGTTCCATGGCCAGTATTAAAAGGAACTAATGTCATTTAGAATTAATCCAATCCAGTAGTGTAGCTGTTTTTATCATTTTTTACAAGTGTAAAAAAAACTGTTTTTAAACCATAAAAAACAAAACCCTGTTTGCTTTAATCACAAAAACTTAATGCCGAGGCAGCGCATGTATTTTGGATGCCATGCAGGTGTCAGTGATTGAAGTCACATTTTTACATCATGCCAACACATTCTTTAGACACACATGTTTCCCTGTGAATTGCATAGAGTTGGTGTCCTTCCTATGACCCTTTCACTCCATCCGTTGTCGCAGAAAAGTAACAGATACTACCAGCTGTCCCTTACACAGGCTTGAGGAAGTCTTTTGGGGTGAAACGTGGCTCATCGTGCAGTTTATTTTGGAGTGTACACTGTTGTACATGGAAGAGTTAAAATGCAAATTTTTGACTGACATATAAACTGTGTCTCCTAATGCGTCTAGCCTCTATCCTGCTGTGTAATATTACTATTGTAACCTCAGTTTAGAGGAAATCTGCAAATGACTGTATAAACAGCCCTCTCTCCAACCCCCTCTACAGTCCGTTCAATGCATTCCAAAGCTCTGCTCCGCTGTAAGACTGCAAAATCCCTCTCAGCTTGTATTGGACAAAGTATTAAAAGTGACCCATTTTGTCATGCACCACTTGAAATGTGTAGGCAAGCACTGTATTTGAGCAACATTATGAGTGATGTCATTAACAGCCTCTGGGCAAGAAGTCAGTAGTGAGATTTTGTGACACATGGCCATTTTTCCCTTCTTAAAAGCAATGAGGTGTAAATATTGAGGTAATTGAGTTCTCAAGTCTAGACAAGCTCTAAATAAACTTAGAAAGTGATTGGTGGCATTTTAAAACCCATAGACTGAAACTAGGCACATTGTTTTTACTACGAAGCTAAATGAGATGAAAGCTATTCGATGCCTGCCAAATATAAAATGATCCATGGAGAACAAGGCTCTGCAAATGTACAGTACATTAAGTGAGAACATTGCTTTCTTATATTTCAGCTGCTTCTCATTTTGGCCAGAATACCCAATAATGGCATTTTCCCACTGCTTGGTTAGTACCAGCTTGGCTTAGGTCCGCTCGGCTTTGCTCACCTGTTTGTGGTGGTCGCTTTTCCAGTCAAAATATTTACTAACCCACAATGGAAAAGAATGAGTTGTTTTTTTTTGGCCCCACTAAAGAGACGCATTTTAGTAGAGATGACTGATTGCAGCAAGAAAAGACTGCAACAAAGTATAGACTATAGTATATATTACTACAGTTTTCAGAGCTAAAGCACAGCATAAGGGTATGTTAATCTTAGAAATATAGCCGTGTAGTACCTGCAATTGAAAATAAAGAATAATGTCTCTGGCATTGACTCAACAGCTTCACAAATATATGTATGGGTGTCCCGATACAAATTTTTCACACCACTATCAGCACAAGTCATACACATATATGCTTGTTTTGTAGTGTGCGATTTTAGAAAAGGCTTGACAAGTGATATTACTACATAACGGAGAACAGTATTCAGCAGAAGTGATAGAAACATGCCCATTTACTTTTGTATGCATTTGATGAATAGATTTATCAACAAAAGGCATAACATGGCAAGTCTCAAGGTGCTAAATGAAGCATTTAATACCAAAATTTCCCCCTAAAGACGGGCTCGCTCGTTACGATCGTATCAATTACTTTTTGTCGTTCCATGGTAGTTTGTTTCAATTTGCAAATGTTTCAAACAGCTGTGGATGTCTTCTGAAGGGAATCGTGATCTTGCGGAAACCTTTTTATTTATTTTATTTTTATTTTTTGCTGCTCTTTTAAATGCACGATGAGGTTGTCCATATTAAACTTTCCCCAGTTTTGTGCCACAAAGGGAGACAGACTTGTGCATGACAAGTTTTGCACACTGCTGCGTTTTCGACCTTTTAAAATAATGCTACGATTTTCAACTAATGCGCTTCTTGCTGAACAGCACATACTATTGCGAATAAATGGGCTAAAAGTGGCACTGCTGGATAGAAGTACTACTACAGAGTCTGTAATAGACAGCTTATATTGGAGTGCCATTATTGGAGATTTTAGGTGCAGGCCAATGTCATCTTTTTTTGTGTGTTTATATCGGACTGATATCAATATATTTATGGCTGCAGCAAACAAATATTTTAATAGCCGACTAATCGATTATTTTTTTTCAATTAATCAATGTATTGGATTACAAAAACATTATTTACCGCTTCTTCGCAGCAAACCCTTTTTAAGAACGTAAAAATTTACTTTTTTCTTCCTCAAGATCATAGCAAAGAGGGGAAGGAAGCAGAATTTCTCCGACACCGAAATGCAAAGTAGACCGGTATAAACAATCAACTGACTGACAGGACACACTGTAAATCCACAAGTCACTGGCACAGACAGCTACATGTGCATCACCAATAAATAAATAACAAACTTTAGGGGCATCAGCTCGTCTGCTCTGGTGCCTTGTTTGATCCAGTTGTGAAGCACATGGCAAGATATGTCCTGTGCTAGGCACAGCCACAGCTATTTGTAGTTTCACTGTTTTACCACTAGGTTTTGTGCGTAGGCATGGTAAACAATCGTGCATGAATAGGCACGTTTTCCTACGCACAAGTACAGGTGGATAAATCCCATACTTTGCTTGGGAATGTTCTACGCACACATTTCTGCAGTGGTTTGGACTACCTTGTTTTGCCTGAAACTCAAAGATAATAGGTATGCTTTAAAATAGTTGTGTTTGAGAGGCTGAAATCAAGATATTTACAGTACACTTTTAAATGGAACAATTAATGTATTAATGAAATAGTTGTTGATTAATTGGGTAATTAATCAATTTAACTGTTGCAGCTCTTATCATATCGAGACACCCCTAAATACAGACATTTTCCAAAGAATGAAGTCAGCAGTGAAAACTCACTGCAGTTTAGTAAAATGTTTTTGCATGTTTGAGTGGGATTTTAATCATCCAGTGCACTTCTTGTGTGTTGCATCACATCGTGTCCGCTGGTTAGAGATGATGCGATTACTTGTCCAGAAGGGGGTCATCAAGAGTAATGTGATTCAACCTGCTGTCTAAGTCCCTCAGCATTAGTCACTGGCTCACCATGCCATTTCAACACTCTTCCTTTTTCCTTTCCAGATTATATATTAATACCACTTCTTGGGGAGCTTTATCTGATTATACACTGTTTTGCGCGATTTACTTCCTTTTGACATCTTTGTACATTCCCAAGTTCTACATATTATACAAATAACTGTTTTTGAAATTCAGATTGAGTATGCAGTTTTCATTCTGCATCGATGGCCTCATTTCTGTATTTAGTGGTTGCATTGCAGGTGAAATGACAGCACATTACCTAAGTGAAACTATATATATATATTTTTTTTACAAATTACTGTTTGAGAGGTGTTACTATTTTAATTTACTAAACTAAAAAAGCATAAACACGAGTATTTTTTGGGGGGGGATAAAAATGGACATTACACCAGGTTTGGTAATGTTTATACCTTTTAATTTATGAAACTGACTATTCTGTCGGGCAGTTTGTCCTCATCTTGCACAGTTTGGCCCAAAGGGAACCTTTAGTATTCAGTCCATCTATTTAGCAGTTTAGTGGAAGTGTATTTATTTAAATGTGCTGGTGAAGAGTTGTCTATGTTTAACAAATAATCGGAGCCATATAAGATACTTCCTTTCCTAATAATCCTGCATTGTCATGTCAGGAATGCAACAGTACATCCCCTCCCCGTTTGGGCCACTTTGGTTCTCCAACTGTGAAGTTTTTTTCCTTTTTGTTATTTTTTTAAATCCATTAAATGTGCAATTTAACTTGTGGTGATCCATGGGATTAGTGTCAGTGCCTGGAGCAATGTGTTGGGTATTACTATAGTGTGGTCAACAGATGATTGAGTTATTGGAGAGGCAAGCAGCAAGTTTAGAGAAGAGATTTATTGGCATCCCTCGTAATTCACTTCCTGTTTTTCCACTCTCCCAAAATTCCTAAGAGGCCCATACCCATACATGGGCTTTCCTTTTGTGTCTGAGAATATTTCCTAACTGTATGAAGGGTGGCTCATTGAGATGAATTTTTCTTTTTATCTCCGCAGAAGCATCACGTCAAGTCTGCAGTTCATCTCTTTAATTTAGCCAGAAACCGCCCCAACTTCATTGTAAGGGAATGAAACCGGATGGGGTTACCATGGATACTACAGATGCTACAGAGCCCATTGAAGGTGCAGCGGTTGCAGATCCCTCAATGCCACTAGAGACAGCTGAGAATAATGTTGCACCTGAGACTGCTACAACGACCAATGGCTTGCCAGAAGGCGCAGACCCCGAAGTCAAACCACAAGCTGTTTCAACCAAAATGCAAGCTGCAACAAAAGTGACTTGCGGATCCAAGTCTCAGCCAAGTACTGCTGCTTCATATCACAAAGTAAATAACACCCATTTGGCTACCAACAGTTCGCCAAAGACCACCTCAGGCAATAAAATTGCAGCAAAATTGTTAGTAGCAGGGGCTGTGCCCAAAAGACCAGTGGGTGTTGCAGCCGTTTCACACAGTGTCAAGGCCCCAACCAGAGGGGCCAGTAAGAGACCCACAGGAGCTGCACCGTTGAGGGCTACATCAAGTGCTGCTGCCACAAGGACAAACAGTAGCAAACACAAAACACTCGAAAGATCAGCTGCTGAAAATGATAAAGCAATCCGAACCAAAAGCTCAGGTAAGTCAGCAAGACATAAAAACCAGTTTGTGTAAGTCCATGTGTTGATATTAGTTGTCCCTATCCAGTTACTGTTGGCCGATCAGCGGGATTCTCTGCCCCAAAACCCAGCACTGCTACTGTAGCCAAAGCTGAGGGTGGTGCCCTTCCAAAGACCAACAGGTATGCACACATTTCAGTTTAAAATAATCAGACCTATCGTGGCAAGTCCATCAATACATTTTTTAGGAATGTATGGGAAAACATCCTTCAGTTCAAGTCATGGTTGGAGTTTGAAACTACATGTAATGTCAAGCCAGAGTTTGTCTAAATCATGTGAGACTTCCTCAAATCTCATGTGTCATGAGTTTAGGCAGCACATGAAGGGTTCCCTTTGGATGCTTTGTTTTGTCTTTCACTTTTTGGGCTACAAAAAGGCAAGCCGAAGAGAAAGGCTGTAATGAAATTTCAAAGTTTGCAGATTCACATGTTAGCTTGCCAGGACGTAAGCATCATCTCAACTTCAGAACATTTTTGGAGTGTGTGTGCACGTTTCAAACTGCTGGAGTGTCCCTAGGCGGCATTCACATAAGTTGCCAGAGTTTTCTTGGTTCATTTTATTGCTGTTGGCTTGTTTGAATGTGAAAAGGTTTATCCTTGTTTTTTTTTGGTTTTGTTTTTAACAAAACAGTAAGCTTAATTGGGAGAATTGCGGTGTTATATTTTAGACCAGGCTTTTTGACTGGAGGGCCACATTGGGTTAAAACAATTTGGGGCTGTCTAACAACGTGGTTAGCAAACAAAACAACATACAGTACTTACATGCTTACGGTGCAACGAAATGACAACACATCCACAGCAAGTTAATGACATTAATCAACTACAGCTACTATATGGGTAACAAACAACAACTACACGCTAAATGTAACCTGTAACTGACTGCTATTTACAAGTTTAATTTTAACCCACAAGGGCATGCTGGGTAGTCCTGTGGCAACAAAAAGATGAACTATGAATGATAGCAGGACTTGATAGCGGGATATTGTTTTCTTCCCTGACAACCTCCTCCCATGTTTTCCAATCAAGCAAAAATGCATTAATTGCAGCAAACCTGTGAGAGCATGACAAGCTAGCCAGCATGCTTTGCGGCAAAATATATGGGTGTTATTTTGGCGTGGATGCTGTGCAGTTTATTTGTATGTTCACATGGCGCAGTAGGTAGGTTATTGTGTGTCATTGTATGTTGATGGGTTTGGATCGCTTATTTTGTACAAGCTACGGATTGCACTGCAAGTCATCTTGCCAGCTAGTTTTGTTGGTAAAGGTTTTGTTTTTTTTTTGTTTTTTTTAAAGGAGTTTGGAGACAGGGACGGATTAAGACGGTTAGCAGACCTGATGTGGGCTGCAGTTTTCCTAGCCCTTTTATAATCTAGTATTCAAAATTAAATTACACAGTCCTAATCTTGACTGTTATGTTTCTAATCCTAGGCATCTATTCCAAGTCAAATGCAAAGTCCTCAGTGACATGACATGATACACTACCACTATTATTTCATTTCACAGTTGGCGGAGAAGGCTTTGGCTGAAGTAGAGGCAATGTCATGGCTGTCATGAAGGGGTGTAGAATTGAAAGATTCCAGTCTTTATCGTCAAGGAGATAACCGTAGGCCTTTTTAAGCCCCAGCAGCGTGTGTGCTCCCCTCATGGCAGTAAAGCAGCTGGTTTTCAGCAAAGTAAAAGCCAAACAAAGTATTACTAGTGAGTTCTGTCTACTTTTGTTGTCTGAGAGAGGGTTCTTGAATTTGAATTTATTCATGTGAGTCCAGAAATGAGAACTAAATATTGCACTCACCGTTTGTTTTAAACCAAAGCTGGGGACGTTCCAATTCTGTCTGGAGTGCCTTCAAGATGGAAGAAGAGAGCTTTGATAAATGGATGTGGTAGATGAGGCTTCAGTAAAACTCCCCTAGTCGATAGTGTTTTTTTGGGGGGGGTTCTTTTGAGGGAGGTGAAGGGGTGATGGATGGGTGTGGCAGCTGCTCACTGTGTCCATAGGACAGTTGTACTACATGTCACTGCATGTATGATTTGTAGCTACTGAATGCAGGACACTTCTATGTATGTTTATGTCTCTGCCTGCCCTTAAAAGGACCTAGTGTGTTTTGTTTGGTCATTAAAACCCTGTAGTATTAGCTCTCATTCTCCCCTTTTGGATTTTGAATGGTATTGATTTCGCCAATTTATGCTACACCGGCTTCCTCCCTTTCATAGCCACCCGTACCCCCAAAAAAGTAACTTTGCCAACCCTAAAGACAGTGATTGGTCGGCTTGTGGTGTACTTCGTGTCTATATGACTTGTTCACAAGGCATACAGCCCACCTCCACGTATGCATTCTCTGATTTTGGATCAACATTTCCAATAAAATGGACTGCTGCAATAACACTGCCCTTCTCTTAACTACCATCTCTGTCACTCGTGACAGAGGAAACTGACAAGCTGAAGAGTCGTCAATAGTTGTGGTTGCTCACCAAGTTGACGCCCGTCACAAGCTCTACCCTGACCCAGCTATCTCCACCAGGGGTGTCCAAGGTGCAGCTCATGACTAATTTGTTAATGGCCCGCAGCACATTGTAGAAATAAAATAATCAAAAAACTGCAAAAATTGGGTAAAAAAACAGTAAAATATAAAATTTTAAAGTGAAATTGTGGAGGAAAAAAAAAGCCTTTTCCCCCCCTTAGTTGACAGGATTATGCAAAAAAAAAAAATGCTTAACCTACTTTTTATGATGGCAGGTGGAGGGGTGGGGCTAAGAATAATCCATTCTGCTCTAAAACTGGCCAATGATATGAAACTAAGACAGTTTTTAAACATGCAAGATGTTTCACGCTGGTAATTTCTCAGTGGATATATTTTTCCAAAGGAGCAATGAAATATAATTCTGCAGTGAAGTATTATATGAAAACATAAAGCAAAGTTATTTATCAGCTCTGTCTTTTACAGTTACTGGTATGTATATTACTGGCATGTATATTGTATTAAGAAGTCAGAGCGTGGCCTAAAGCAAAAATACAATTCTGGCGGCAAATGGTGATACTTTAAAGACATGTTATCATTGGCTGTTTAAATACATACTTGACACTGCATGCAGAAAAAACACTTGGCATACAGTATGTTTAAAAAGTCAATTGTAAACTTACATGGTTCCTATAGTGTAGCAATGGTAATGACTATTGTCTTTGCGTACATTTGTTATCTTGGGGAAAACAAACAATCATTCTGATAGTGGCATCTACATGCAGACAGGACACTTCACTCACAGAAAATGTTTTTGTTTGCATCGCATACCAATTGAGCAAAAATCTGCATTCCCTGTGTCTCCAGGCCTGCTACAGCCCATTCTACAGCTCGGGCGGTAGCAACTGCATCCAGGCTGGGTGGCACCGTTGCAAACAGACCAGCCAGCACTGCAAAAACAGCTCCCCCAGGATCACGCACAGGATCATCTTCAACTAGGGTGGGCAACAATGTAGCATCCAGGCCATTTAGCAGTTCTGGCACCAGAACTGCTGCATCTAGCGTTACCACAGTACCCTCTACTGGAAGGACCACTGCAACACAGCCTCACCCATCTACTGCTGCCAAGAAAGGTAGGGGGAATAATAATGATGATGATGATTATTATTATATGGTCATTAATGATGGATACTTGTGTTGCACCAGATGTTGGTCGACCACCTTTTGCTGCAGTTGCAAAAAGGCCAGCAGCTCCTGTGTCAGCTGCTGCTAAAAAACCTGAATCCTCCAAACCTACAACCACCGGAAAGCCCACTTCCTCCTCCAAATGTGCCGCTGTACCCAAAAAAGCAGATCCCAAGGTGTGTCAAAATAAAACTGCAAAAGCTGGTCCATTAAAGAATCCTGGTGGAGATGCTACCAAGTTTCAAGCAGCCAGCAAACATCGCCTGGGAAGAAGAACTCCACCTGGCTCTCCTGCAAACACATCCACAAACAGCGGCACCATGCTATCAAAATATGGAAACAAACCCACTCAGGCGGTGTCTCCTTTCCCTGCCGTGAGAAAGACAAAAGCTTCAAAATGTGCTCCTGAACAGGGACAGGAGGGCACTGGCAGAGCGATACAACCTGCTCGACAAGAACCAAGAAACCTACATTTAAACGTGACTTTACCTCACAAGCCATCTGCAGCTGTCCCTCTGCCAGGGGAAGTTCCATCCCAAGCCTCAGCTCCTGGCTCCACACCAGAGGAGCTGCCTCATGTGACTGCTCAGAGTCATCCAGCTGCTTCCTCTCCTCCACACAGCCCCGTCACTACAAACTTGCACAAAGTCTCTCAGATTGAGGAACAATGCAAAAGCGATGCTCCATCCCAGCAGGAGCAGGTCTCACCCCGTGTGGAGCTTCAACCACAATCTGAGATCAGCAGTGGGCCTCCTGATGTGTTGGCAGACCAAAACCCCACCGTGTCGGAAGTTCTGTCCACCGCTTCAAAATCACTCGCTTTGGTGTTAACTTCGAACTACGAGGAAGATGAAGAAGAGAAGGAGGCAAGCCAACCGGTTTCTGTTTCCGAAATGAGTGGCACTACGCAGGCCACGGAGGATTCACGTCCTGGATCAGCAGGACCAGCAGGAGGCGCTGCTTGGAAGACAGGCGCTGCCTTTTTTTCTGAGTTGGACTCTTTGAGCGGCAGCCAACAGGGGGCGTCAGAGTTCAGCGCTCCAGGCGTCTTGGAGGGTACTGAGAGTATAGACGATCTTGGAGATGGCAGCCTTAAAGGAGCCATAGACATGGAAGGAGCATCTGTGAGCTCACCTGACTTCGAGAAGCTTCCTGACATACCCGTGAACGACTTTGAGGAGGATGACGATGACGACGATAGAGTATGCGACATGGACGTGGGCTCGGAACGTACTGACGAGCTACACAGACTCAGGCATGACAATGATGTGGATGACGAGGAGGACGAGGACGTGGAGATGGCAAGCGAAGGGGTAACTGAGAGCGGTCTGGAAAGCTACGGGAACGCAGATGAAGATGACTTTGCAGAGGACGAAAGGCTGGACAACTTGAACAGGTTGGCCCTGCTCCCTCCCCCTCCTCAGCTACCCGCTGCTCCAGGTGCTCAGTGGGACCGGCCCAACCCGTTTGCAGATCCCTGGGCAGAACATGTTCAACCACAGCAGCTTCCTGAAGCAGCCGCACAGCCCAGCCAGGTGGAAGCTGCAGTCAGCCCTTTGGTAGACCCACTTCTAGAAGACTCTCCTGCTCAGTCTTGGCTGGAATTAAGTGCTGATCCTTGTATTCCTGAAAACCCAGACACGGCTTCTCATTCCTCTGACAAGGATGAGTGTCATCAGGTTGTTGCAGCACCCCTGCAGGCTTTGTCACTGCCTGCAGCCACGGAGACCCATGTGAGTAGCTTTCCAGATGAACCCCAACAAGACACACAGCTCCTGGTGACCTCTCCCCAGCTGGAACTGGTGGAGAGGAGACACCAGTCAATGAAGGCACAGACCATGCCAGCAGATGAAATTCTACGAGGGGTGGTAACAGCGCTCACTTCCAACCCTTCCTCGTCTTCTGTAACTGAGGATGAAGCCAGCGACACAGAGGGAGAAGCACTGCTGGATGATTCCTTGGAGACTCCAGCAGTCTTTCAACAGAACCCAAGTCATCCTAAAGCCCAATGCTGCCTCTCCACCGTAGAAGAAGGAGAGGAATTGGAGACTGCTGGTCTGACTGACGACGTGACCCCGCCTTCAGCTACCTCGCTGGCATCTTACGGCTTCGACTCGGTGACCACAGCTTCCAACGCCCAGTCCACAGGAGAGAGCTGCATCAAGAGCCCTGGCATCTTCTCTCTGGAGGAACTTCCTGAGGAGTCCAAAGAGCTCTCTCATGCCGCCCAGCCCAAACTCATGGAGCAGCAGTACATCGAATGCAGTAAAGAGGGTGTGGAGTCCACCAAGGAAGTGCAAAGGTCAGAGGTTCGTTTACCGACTCAGAGTGCTTTGCAACCATCGGAAGAAAAGGCGGAAGACGTCCATCCTCCCTACTATTCTGCTATCTGTGAAAAGACAGACAACTCTTTTGCAGGTAATGTATAGTGAACACACCCTCCTTCTGTGCCCTCATCGTCAGTGTGTGTCCTAACATCTGTGGGGGTGGTGATAACAGAGCAAAAAGGGGAGTGTAATCAAAACATTTTTAAAAAAAAGCTGGCATACCTAATGATATAAAGTTCCATTATATGGCTGAAATTCCTGTATGTGCAATAGTCATTAATATGAATATTAATAGGCCCCTGGCCTTGCATGACTGACTGGTGCAGCACTTAAAGATGGAAACATACAACAAATGTGGTGGGACTTGTTTAAAAATATGAAGCCTATTTATTCTACCGACTGGATCATACAATAACATGTATTGATTGATTTTTTTTTTCTTCTCCTGCACCTTAAATTGTACATCATTGTATGCCTGTCAGACTTTTGAGAAATTAAACTTGAAATAAAGATACATTATTTTAATGATTTATACTCATTGTATGGTTTTATGAAATTGACATAAGTGACAAGTTACTTATTTAGCTAGCATTTCTGGAAGGCTCACAGCACCAGGCTCAGTGTATTTGCAACATAAAATTAAACGGTAGGTTTTAATTCGCGCTCTTATACTTCAATGTGTATGATATCCACAAAGGTTTAAATAAGAAAACAATGAATCCAATAGCAAAATAGTTGATGGTTAATGGGATGATCGACCACCAATTCATCAACAAATTGTTGCAGTTCTACTCCTGTTTGTTGGTGTTTCACCTTTTCATTTAAGACTTTCAGTTCTAAATTTTTAGGTGTGGAGTCTCACTATTTATGTCCCTGGTGGGTGTGTCCCTTATGGGTGGTCACAATAGGCTCGTGGTTGTCATTGTGGCTGGTGAATGGCCGTCCTGCATAATGGATGCTGGTAGCCACTCCTCCCGTGGAATGAGACAATCTTTGGGGGAAACGTGTGAGGGAATTGTTGTAAGTGGATGATAAATGTCTTGAGGTGTCCTTTTCTAGTTTTACAGAACTGGCTCCTTTCAAACTAGCAGTCCCAGAATGCACTCAAAATGCTGAGTGTAAGGTACCGAAGTGTGCAAAATGAAATACTTCATTGGTTTTAGCATGTTCAAGTCAACAAAAGTTGAAGTATATCACCATGAAAGCTTGCTATCATCATATACAGCGGACCTCATTGGGAAAAGTTTGGCCAGTCAGCCTCCAAGCTCCATCATGATCCTCTTTTGATGCTGTCACAGAGATTTGTCAGTTGTAGGACTTATCTTTTCTGTGATCCCGATGCACTAAACTTCCCTTCCTGAAGAGATGTTTTCCAAGAGTTGATGAGCTGACCCTCTCATCAATGAATCCAGCGATGCTTCCAGCAACAAAGACATTTAACAAGACCACCCTTACTGGTTGGGCACTATAGGTGTGTTTTGAAAAAAGCCTTGTGTTGCACTGATGAGCATGACACTCTTAACAACTTGATTTTCTTCTCATTTCTGTTATATGTTGTGCTGAATAGCTTGGCTCTAAGACTTCATCTGCTATTATTTTTAATCCACTTTTTCCTGTGCACTTTAAGCAGCTCTTCATTGAGCCCTGCTTAGGTTTGCATAAAATGTCTTTAAAGCCAAGCTATTGTTTTCTTGCTGGTTCATGTACACAAATGCATGGGAGAGCTTTTGCATGTCTTAATGAAATCACTGGTGATCATGTTTCAGCTTGGAAGAGATTGCATATACAGGAAGTTGGCTGCCTTTTTTAATTTTGTGTTGACAAGCCGCTTGGTTTTGTGGGTGTACATATTTATTTGGGCGGCAGAATTATGCACATTTTTGCTCTCATTCCAGTCACCTCACCACCCCCCGGGTTCCCATTTTCTGCACTTTTCAGTTTTCTCAGTTGAACTCACTCCTTTTAAATTAAGATGGCACACATGTTGTGTCTGTTTTCCTCGTACTGCTTTCTTCACTATTAAAAGACCACAGCCACTTTTTCTTCACCCCTTTTGGCTTGCACTCACACTGCACTGCTTATCCTAACCTTCCTTTGCACACACAGGCCTCACCAGTCCGTCTCATCGCCGCCCATTTGTGGCACATGCCAGATCACACGCCGACTCTCACGTCGCGCTTCCGCGGCTGACCTGCACTGACCTCCCGCCCAGGAGCGGCGGCCAGCAGGCGCTCAGCCCTCAGCTTCGCCGGCTGGAGCAGCACCAGAAGCAGCTCCTGGAGATGCAGCAGCGCAGGGAGCAGCAAAGCAGACCGCTGGAGGGGGCCGAGCAGGAGAGGAAGAGGAGGGAGGAGGAGGAGCAGCGGAGGAAAAAAGACGAGGCGGAAGAGGAGATAAAAAGGAACGAGACGCGAGAAGACGCAGAGGAGGATGAGGAGATGAAGAGGAGGGAGTTGGAGTTGCAGCTGCAACAGCAACAAGAAGAGCTGAAGCAAAGGCAGCAGATCATGCAGTGGCAACAAGAACTGGAGCAGTCGTCTAAAGGTCAGTCTGCAGTGCTGTCCCCTTCCTCAGGCTTGTGCACCATCTATGAAGCGCTGGAAAACAGCGACGAAGATGACCGTGAGGATGAACTTCAGGAGCTAAAGAAAGAGAGAGCGGATGAGAACACTGACTGTGAAAGAAGGTTGACACCAAATGACGACAAAATACCCCAGACAGTCGGCACCCTCTCCCACAACGGAGACCGCTCATTGCCTTGCCCGCCTGACTCACCCGAGCACCTGCCCCCTTTGGACCTGGACTGGGGCAAGAAAGTGGACATCGTGCAGCAGCTGATCAATCAAACTTTGCTGCTAAACCGAGACGGCTGCTCCTCCCTACTGCTGCTGCCAGGGGGCACCGGAGGCACCCTGAGCCCCCTGGAGAGCAGCCTGTGGCCCAGCCTCCTGCCTCCCATCACCCCGCCCTCGGCCACGGTCACCTCTGTGAGTAGCTTCTCCCCAGAAACTGCCGGCAGCTCCCCACAGGGGGACTGGACTGTGGTGGAGTTGGAGACACATCACTAGTATGTGGTTCTCAAGTATCCAGAATCATGGTGCTGTAGATTGGAAGACAAAATGCTAGTGAAATCAATCACCAAACACGGCTTCAAATGGAAATGGAACGCACTGAACCATTAGGTACACCTGTGCAATCTGAGGTCCAACAAGCTGCAGCAAAATTCTGTTTAGCAGCGATTGACGCTTCATTTAACAATACGGGTCGACAATCTCTTCTGACACACAGAAATTCATAGAAATGGAAAATCTGTTCCAGGGTCAAACACTCATCATTGTGACATGTACTGTTAGTGCAAAGCAATGTGCAGACGTTGTATTAAGTAACCATCTTAACTGCCTGTCACAGGTGTAATAAGTTGATCCCTATTCATTTTTAAAAGGTAAAATTTAGTCTTAACTTTAAGGATGAAAGCACATATAGGAATGCTATTCATGTCAAAGATGCGCCTCACACAATTCATTTTATTTGTAATTAATCAGTTGTTGACACAACTCAAAATTTACCTTTTGACACAAGCGTGAATGGGAAGGTGATTTGTGTCGTGGATGTGCACGCAAATTTTTAATTGTCATACTAGTGTAAAAAGATGTTAACCACTCTTACCTTACAGACACTCTTAAAATACCTAAAAAATTATGAAAGAACAAAATGGGAATATGTAACTGCATCTCACACTCGTTTGTTAAAGTATAGAAATAAGTTAACCACTGTTAAATTTAAAGCAGAATAAGTCCAACTTTTAATGATGAATGTCCAAACGGGGAGGTGATTCGTGTCGTAGAGGTCCTCACACTTCTAATTTTTAACGTTTGTCATGCAAGTGTAAAAAGAAGTTAAACCCTGGAGTCTTAACACAGAAATCATAGGCACCTGGTTAACAGAATCGAGCGATTGCACAATAAAAACGGAATCTATTGGTAAACGCAGAATCTCACTGAAGTTGTGAGGAGAGCCAACATCTTGTGTGGGCAAGGATTTCCCCGGTGGAATCATCAAACATTAGCCCGCCCCTCCTGAACTATACATGTCGAAACAGGTACCTGAAACACCAGAAAAAGTTGGCGAAAAAATCTCGTACTGTGTGAGAATGGAGGGTAGCAGTTGGTTTAGCAGAACGTGCTAGTGCTGCTGTATGAGTGTGTTTACAAAGTTTTGTGTTGTACCACTTAATGCAAACAAGCGTTTTAGGATTAAGTGAAAATAGGAATGAGGGGCACGTTTAGTTTTGCATCCATCTCATCTTAACCGTTGAGACATTCTCAACACAACACAGTTGTGGCCTTCAAAGTAAGAGCGCCGTTAACCACATACTGTAATTGTGTAAACAAAATAAGGGTGTGATAAAAAAAATACTTGAGACCGGTGGCTGAGTGGGTAGCATGTTTGCTTCACAGTCAGGAGGTTCAAGGTTCGAATCTCCGTTGGGCATCTCTGTTTGGAGTTTGCATGTTCTTCCTGTGCGTGGGTTTTCCTGCGGGTGCTTCGGTTTCCTCCCCGTTCCAAAAACATGCATGTTAGGTTAATTGGCGACTCTAAATTGTCCATTAGAGTTTGAATGTCTGCCCTGCGCTTGACTGGCGACCAGTCCAGGGTGTACCCTGTCTCCCACCCAAAGTCAGCTGGGATAGGCTCCAGCATACCCGGGACCCTAATGAGGATACGCGGTATGGAAAATGAATGGGGGGGAAAAAACAACCTTATAATAATAACCCAATCAAATATAGCCAAGCTGCATTTGTTGCGGGGAAAAATTTTAAATATAAAATTAGCTGACTTTTTATCCATCAAATGTAAGGAACTTTGCTTTAATTAACAGACCTGATGGTAAAAGGTAATGGAATTTTAAAATGAAAATGGAAAAATGGAATTCAGACAAAAACAAGGTGCAATTTATAAAAATACAAAAAATAAATGGAATTTTTAGAAAAAATAAAGATATCTGTTGAAACTAAAAGTGGGAAAATGCAACAAAATGAAGAGCTGTGAAGCATACAAGTGTATTCAAGAGGCAAATTGCATGTGGAGTATGATAAATTTGGATATGTTGGTAGGTTTACGCTAACATTCATAGTACTTCCTACTTTTCACGACGCTCCCCCAAGGGGGCAGCCACTCACCACTATTTGAAAAGCGCTGGTTTGCTTCTTGTCATTTTAGGTGTATATTGTTCTGACGTTGGTCTCTAAACCCTCCTTATTGAGGCTGCAGAAAAGCGAAACACCCGCATAGGCTTAATTATGGTTGTATAGTTTAGCTACCAGCAGTTCCTAAACTTTCTGGGGGGGGGTTTCCCCAAAAAATTGGGAACAGTGTGCCTTTTATGGATTATATTGGTTCAATAACTGATCAATATTACATTTGTACAGGCAGCTGTTTTAATCACATTCAAAGTGTGCAGGAGTACCTAACGTCATCTGTGAGTGTACATCTAAATCTGCACAATAGTGTAAAATCAGGTGGAGCCTTCCCTTTATGCCAAACGTCTCAGCCATGAAAGCACACAAAGGGAAGTGTGATAATTGTAGTGATTGAAGAGAGTGAGTACACTGGAGATGACACTTCAATTTTTCTTTTACATGCAGCATTGCAAGCACGAACTTGTACTTTTTCCCCTCCTCACCAAAGGTCAGTATACGGGTGTGTGTGTGTGTGTATATGTCTGTATGTATTTCCTTTTTGATACATTCCAACTAGTTTAGTTAGTTAGTTTTTAGTTGCTTATTTGTGTCCATGAACATACTATGATATATGTTTAGGAATTGAATGCTGCTGATAAGAGTGATGTCATCTACCTCGGAGACCTTAACATTGGATTTACAATGTAATGATGTCATACATCGTGATTGTTGCCTTTGCCACTCAAGTTTGGGTTCCAGGTTTGGTTTATGCAACAAATACTTAAACTCTCCTGTGATTGAGTTGCGACCCATCTAGGGTGTACCCGCCGTTCAACCAAAATCAGATGGAATAGGCTCCAGTTCACCCTCAGCCCAACTGAGGACCAGCAGTATAGAAAGTAAATGGATGGATAGTTAACTCATTTAGAACACAGATATGGAAGGAACAGTCTGTATAGTGAATAATGCAAGGTGTAGTTTATCCAGGTGTACAATTTGGTGCTGTTGCAATTTTCACAACAGAGTAGTAAGTTTTATTCGTATTCTTGGGGAATATTAGGAAAAATAAAATTTTGCAGGGGAAAAAATGAAAAGTTATGGGAGTAAAGCTGTTCAACAGCAGTGGGGGTTCCCAGACTTTTCGGTCCTGCACCCCTTTCAGACATTTGTCCTGAGGCCATGCACCCCCTACTCATGCTGTTCACATTATCACGTGTTCACGCTCACTGCGTAACTTGAAGACGCCAATGTAAACGCGTTTTTAATTTAACAGTCTGTAAAATATGTAATTTGGTAAGAATGAAATTGGGATCTCCAGAAAAGAAGTACAAAGAAGTCATATCCCATAATGTTTTGCTGAAATAACGTAAAAATCCCCTCGTATTGTTGGGTTTGATTAATGTGTGTTGGCTCCATTTAGTGCACGGGCAGTCCGCTGGTCTCTGGGGGTATTTTTTCATTCATTCTAAAATGCAAGTAGTACTATGAATATTTACGTTTAAAAAAAAAATTCAATAAATTCAACTTTGATCTTACACCATTACTATATTATGACAGTATTTACGTAAATTTACTTTTGTCTTCAAAAACATCTTGTCATAATACAACCTGTCATTTGTTTTTCCATTTGTGGCTTAGGTTTTCTGATCCATCTGTGTCCAAGTTATTTGTCTGCTGTGTTTGTTAGTGTGCTAGTGAAGGAACTTGTTTAACAAATATGAAGATGAAAATGGCCTCACATTGAAAAGAGTGCGATGGGCTCCTCTGTGTGTTCTATCTAATGTGAGCTTTGCGACAATGTTAGAATACTATGGGTGGGTCACAAAACTATAAATGTATAGTTGTAGTCCACCACACTAGCTTGACATCCTGTGGATTTTCAAACGCCTTTTGGGAGTGAAGTGTAGTTTCTCTACCTAGTGAGTCATTTTATACTTTTCTTGGAGGTTAATAAAGTATCTATTCATCCAAATTAAAAGAAGTTTTGCTGCTTGTTGAGTTCCAAAGTACTACATTTTATTTAAAATAAAAAATAAATAAAAACTTGTTCCAAATGAGTAATTTTGTTTCAGCAGCAATGTGTAGCATTTTAGAATCAAGCTTTGTGTTTGCATTCCAGCACTTTTGAATGCAAAGCAGGGCTGGACTTCTTTATTTCATATCATTGAAAGTGTGATTGGTTACTTAAATGAAGGGAAAACGCAGTTAAAATTTTTGGTTTGGTCTTTCTTTGTAATAGAATGAAGAATGTATGGTTATTTTATTTGTCGCCCTAAAAGAATGAACTTAAACTCTGCAACATTTGTTAATCACTTCCTATTTGGAGTTTAATTTATTGACTATGAACTGAAGGAAGATGTGTTGTAATTTAAACTGAATGACAGCGCACTGAGCTCCATGTATTTTTCATGATTCTGTAGGCTGTAAATCTGTTGTAATTCAACATGAGGTTTGATGTAAATAAATGTTTTTATAATGATGACTCGAACTTTTTTTTTAAAAGAATAAAAACTTTAAAACTGTAAAACATTTACAAACCCTTGGTATGTTTACAAATGTAAATAGTAATTATCTAAGCATAATAAAACAATTGAAATATGAAAAGTTTACACACACATGTAGTTTTCTATACGACAAATGCTTGCAAAAAAAGCAAGCCACAAGAATGTCGCATGAACATAAAAATCAACATTTAGTGAATGCAACTGTCTTAAAGAGTGAACAAACTTTATCCAAATACGCAGAGCTCTTAAAAGGCAATTAAATAAAACAGGCACAAGGCAACCACTTGAACAGGGCCTGTATCACAAAGCAGGTTGTGCCGATTCAGTGCAAAAATAACGTTTGTTTACTCATCCTGCTGGGACATGAGCATCAGCATCAAGTGATCCGTGGCTATGCAGCTAGATGGTTCTTCACTGCCCAGGAACAACAACTTGTTGAAGACAGCTTGAGGAACATCACACGTGACCCTAAAACAAAAAAGAAAAAAGATTCAGCTAAGGAGTTAAATGGGATTCTTTTCAAACTTCAAAGTCTCTCCTGCTCCTTGCTGCTTTGTTAGCAGACTGTTGTTGGATCAGTGGGTTATATCCACGCAGGGCTGGTTAGAAGTTCTGGAGCAGCATTAGGAATGGAAGGCATGTATCGAAGTGATATCAGAGATTTTGGATGCATGCCGATATGTTCTGATGTATGTTTTTTGTTGATATCATAGTGACCGCTAATATCAGTATCACATTGGCACACCCCACCCACCCTGATCAGCTGTATGAGTGTGGTGGAGTGTGCCGCCTTTTGTTCTATCACGTTGCAGCTCCAAAGGTGTTGCGCTTTTTTCTTGGCCTTTTTGTGACATCACCACAGAAGGGCACCATTGATGACCACAGAGCAGTAAACATCTCTATCCACTCACATCACTCACACAATATGGCTAAAGTGACACTACATTTAACAATGATACTTTAACAATTAGCCTGTTTTGTGTTTAGAGACTCACCTCACATGTACGGATGCGCACACAAATACCTTGTTCCCAAACACAGCCTGTAAGATGACAGTAACACATCTCAGCCTTTAAAAATCATTTAGTGAACACCACCGCGGCTGCCCGGGTAAAAGAGAAATCGTGTTTTCAGACCACCGGCCGTCGTCGCTGCGCCTACCGCCCTGAACTCTCGTCCCGGGTCGGTGCCCGGTGAGGAAGGCAGGAGAGGCCGGGGTCTAAGCCGGCTAAGGGTGCATTGGACAACATATTCCGAGCGCACGCGGATACACACGGAAACTTAAGAGTGTTGTTGGAAACCTCGCGCTAAATCAGTAGAGAATTTGACCACACCCAAAGTGCCAATAAACCCATAAACAAGGCACTTCGTTATTAAAGCCGCTGGGTTCTAAGGGAGGAAAAAAGGTAGCAGCTTGTAGTCCAAAAAATATGGTAAAGTGTGTATGGTAGCCCCCCCCCCCCATCATAATGCCTGGCCCCCACCAGGGGGTGTGCCCCCCAGTTTGAAAACCACTGGATTAATTGGAGATGTTTATATGTCTGTATGTGCTGTATGATTGACTAGTGACCAGTCCTGGGTTTACCCCGCTCTTCACCCAAAGTCAGCTGGGATAAGCTCCAGTATACTGTACGGCCTCAACCTTAGTGATGATAAGCGGCATAGAAAATGGATGGATAGATAGCATAAAGGTAATGATAGGTGTGTTATTTTATGTCTACAAGGCTCTAATAATGTTAAAGACCGTATAAACAGGTTTCTATGCTAACTACCAAATATCGTAGTAATCCATCCTACTTTGCAATTTAACTATTTTAGGTGGGTCTGGAATAAATGAAGGATTACGATTTGACCCTGGAACAGATTCCGATTCTGTTGAGATTGATTGTTTTTTATCTTAGAGGTTTAAATATATAAAAATAAAGTAAACGTGCCGAGTGTGAAACAATACCAGTCAGAGATGTCCTCTGTGTTGACATCAGGTGTCACTTGCACCCACTGACCAATGGACCACATCCGCAACACACTGGAATCACAGCTGATCACATCTGCACCTAAATCTGCATATGGGTTGGGGATATCCTCGTAGCACAGGAAGTAGCTTAAAAAAAAAAAAATTCCATGTTTTATGGAAAAAATGAATAAGGAAAAAAAGAAGACTCACTATTCTGTCTCAGGTTCCTTCTCGCCACTGTGAGCTCTATCGGTTCTCTCCACGTTCCATCGCATGCGTTTGAACAGGCCGTTGGCGACCCCCGCCAGGTACGGTGCTGGTTTACAGTAGAGGAACATGGTCAGCCTGTGTTGGCCCAGCTGAGTTTGGCCGATGCAGAAGTGAGACAGACTAAGGATAGAGAAGACACCATAGTACACAAATAAATGACGGCTGAGTTTACAGTATTATTAGTAGTATTTATTTTCCCAAAGAATTAACATGTTACTAGTGATTTGAGATGTGTGTTTACTTATCGGGCTCAGTTTCGTCCAAACTGAGGAGATTGTGGCTGGCCAAGCTCAACACCAGCTGTTCCAAAGCGTCACACAGCTGTTGAGAGATCTGCAACAGTTGCACATGCTAAACACACACACACACACACACACACACAGTACTTTAGAAACATGTCTGCACTGTGACTTATGTCTCACAAGATATACAGGACGCATCATCTGTTCTATGTATTGTTTCTCAACATGTCCTTGGACTCGCCAGTCATACACAGGGCACATATAGACAAACAAACATTCACACTTACTACAGCCTATATTGTAATAGTATACTATATATCCTGTCTATTATTGCGGATTCAAACTTTCAGTTTAAATATTTTTTTCCACTAAAACATGTATGTAAAATTATATAATAATTAATACTAATATAGTATTTTGTCAGCTAGGATATGTTCCAGCTCACTAGGAAAATGAGGACATGTGATAGAAAAAGAATAAGTTACTGTAAGACCAACTACCAAAATCCTGATAAATCTGTGGCCATGTGCAAGAATGTGTGAACATCTACTGGCTGACTGCGAAATTTTCTTTATTTTTGTCTTTGGGTATCACTGTCACCCTCCATGAGTCAGCCCATGTGACAGTTTGGTTTATTCATTCATTTTCTATGCCGCTTATCCTCATTAGGGTGGTGGGTATGCTGGAGCCTATCCCAGCTGACTTTGGGCGGGAGGCGGGGTACACACTGGACTGGTGGCCAGTCAATCGCAGGGCACATATAGACAAACAAAGACATACAAACATTCACACATATGGGCAATTTAGAGTGTCCAGTTACACTAACGTGCATATTTTTGGGATGTTGAAGTACCTTGAGAAAACCCCAGGAAAGCACAGAGAGAATATGCACACTCCACATAGAGATGCTCCAACTGAGACTCAAACCCAGCTCTCGTGACTGCAAGGCAGACGTGCTAACCACTACCCCGCTGCAGCTGCAGTAAAATGGGGTATGTTTTGTGTGTGTGAGTACCATGGTGTCCGAAGGCAAAAGCTTGGTCCGGGCTGTGGATTCCAGGAAATTAAAGTAAGGCTGACAAGTGTAGATGAAACTCCTCACCAAGGTCGCTACAAGTCCACTTTCTTTCGTCACATGACTGCAACAGATTGTATTTATTATTTAAAAAAAATAGTGTATATTTGATGTAATATATTTAAGACCTTACCTTTTGATAATATGAAAGTACAGCTTATCTGCGTTCCTGAGGGGATAATAGATCTGCAGCTGCATGGACTGGATCAAACCTGTCAACATTTGCAATTGGAAATCTGAGGAGGAAAGGTTAATTTGACACAGGTATGGACCACATTGGTATGTTTTTGATTCTATTTTTAATTCCGCATTCATTCATTCCTTTTCATTTTGGCACTCCTGAGAGCCAGGCAGGCTCACAGTCACAGCTGCAGTACAAGTACTGAGCACAGGGGTCGCCACTTCCTCACTACGCAGCAACGCTAAGGTCTCGAGACACTCCAGCAGGTAATTGCTGTAAATGTTGTCATTTGTGCTGTCATTTACCACATTGAAAAGGTAATCAATATACATCACATACATGTATGTTTAGTAAATGAGTGGGACGCTTTATCTTTCGTCATGGCCACACAGGTAGTTTTAATTGGAACGCCCACTCACCGTTCATCCACTTCCTTGGTTGAACCGACGGTCCTGGCAAAGGGTTAACGACCAAAACCGGTTTAGCTTCCATCGTGTCGGCTGCAGTTCTTAAGGCGAAAAACAAAAAGCACATACCAAAAACAATGAAAGAAGTAATGACTGAACGGGGCGTCCAGCAGGGGGGCTAAAGGCTACGCGAACTGCCTGTGGTGCTCGTGAACAAATAACTTAGCATAGCAATCGACGAAACGGACCAAATTAGCAAAAAAAATGTTTGAATAAATACAAGCGACTTAATATGTATTTATATTTACAGCCGAATTGCTACACAACAAGACTTAACGTTGCTGCTGCTGCTATTATTACTTTGTTAGCTCGTTGGCGGCTCAGGACATGCGGCATAGCAAATGCCTGCATGGGTAGCTGGCAGCTCACGAGCTAACTATTGGCAGGGTGAGAGGTCAAGGGTAATTGGCACCAAGTTCTATCCATCAATAGCATATTGTTGCTCTACAATGAAAAGCACAGCTGTGTTTCTTTTTCTCCGAAACATCAAGAAAGGGATATTTATAAGTACACATGTTGATGCAAAACAGAGTACAGCAACTTATAAACATACTTAGACCAAACAAGTATTTTGAATACTGAATATGTCAAAACATACAGTTAACATGTTGTATTATACCAGTACCAGTACGGTACCAATATACACTGTAGTACTATACGTCAGCCTACACTGTAATAGTATACTATATATCCTGTATATTATTGCGGATTCAAACTTTGTTTAAATATTTTTTTCCACTAAAATATGTATGTAAAATTATATAAAAATGAATACTAATATAGTATTTTGTCAGCTAGGATATGTTCCAGCTCACCAGGGCACGGGTGAAAATGTGATAGAAAATGAATGAGTTACTGTAAGACCAACTAACAAAATCCTGATAAGCCTGTGGCCATGTGCAAGAATGTGTAAACATCTACTGGCTGACTGCGTATTTTCTTTATTTTTGTCTTGGGGTATCACTCTTTATGAGTCTGCCCATGTGACAGTTTGGTTTATTTTCCCTTTTATGTCTTATTTTTATGTCAACTTCATGCCCTTATTTTGCTGTTACTTCCGTTTCTGCTCAGTTGCGTGTTTCCCTGCTTTGCTTTTCTGTTCTCTCGCACCTGCTGCTAATTTCAGTTAGGCTCCTATATACAGTAGTTCAGGTGTGCTCACTTCAGCTCAGTCTATGTCAGGGGTCTCAAACTCAATTTACCTTGGGGCCGCTGGAGGTGGAGTCTGGATGAGGCTGGGCCGCAGCCTCGGCGCACATGCACGTGCACGCAATTTTTATAAAACGTTTTTGAATCCAATCTTCTCAAATGTCTTTTTTTATTTTTTAACACAAAATACGATCTACAAGAACACCGGTGTAAACAAGTTGTGGGCAAAATTACTAAGAAAATTCTCAATCAATCAATAGATAAATAAACAAACAAGGACCCTGGTGTAAATAAGTTGTAACAAGTTATAACTTTTGTTAGTTTAGTTATAACTTTTATTGGTTACATCCCTTCTTTGGTAGTCATGGAACATACTGCACTGTTAACTGCATAACGGTTTTCTTCACAAAACTACTAATAACGGCACCGTGCACCACAACACCCATCGACTACCGTGCCTTCCAAGCGCCTTTTCTTTTTTCCATTTAACATGGGAGCAGATGGGGGCCACGGCGCGTGGCGCGCTCAGCCCCACTGCAACCCACCCACACACACATCCGACTGGACTCAGACCTCAGACCCCACCAACGAGTTCACCACCGTTCTTTTATCTCGCCACGCATGCATCACTTTTGATTTATTCGGACAGATAACGTATACACGTTGTATAACATCACTCTGGGAAACAAACTTAAAAAACTTTTGGACATGTTGTGAACACAGCACGCTGGGATGAATGTCTGTGTTTTCCTAGCCAGGCACAGAAGAAATATCTCCATGGCAACGCTGCTGTAACTTTCACTCATTGAAATATGTTTCTCAGCTTGCGTCAAGGCCAGTTGACGTCACACCCCTGAGAGCCATATACCCCACCAGCTCCGCACACACCACTGTAAAGAGTGCCATTCATATTAAACTTTACATTAACATTAAACTTCCATATTAAGGTGGGGGCCACAAAATATTGTCCCATGTTTGATACTCCTGGTCTATGTGATGTACCATGAATGAGTCTGTCGATGTCATTGATTGTGTGTGTTAGGGAACTGCTCTATGCTGTATCCCTGCCGCTGCACTGCAGCCATCATTATTAAAAATGCTTTTACATGCATTTGAGTCCTGCTCTCTCCATTCCAGCAGACCAGAAGAAGATGACCTCACAAAGAGAGAATTTTGGACCTGGCAGATCTTTAAAGCGAGAGAGGAGGAGAGCCTGATGTGCTGATTTGGAGTTTGCATGTTCTCTGTGTGTTTTCCTGGTATTTCCGCTTCCTCCCACTACCCGAAAACATAAACGCTAATTGGAAACAATAAATTGTCCATAGGTGTGAATGTGATTGACTGTTGACCTGCCCAGGGTGTACCCCTCCCTCCTCTTAGCTCCAGCTCACCTCGGCCCTAATAAGGACACGCAGTATAGATCAAGGTCATGGTCAGGTTTATTTATAAAGCACATTTTAAGACAGCCACTACAGTCCCAAAGTGCTGAGCATGAGTAACAAACAGCATGAAAGTACATTTATACCAAATACAAATGTCCAAATAGTAAGAGGCTAGAATATAGACAAACAATAAAAACAAGTTTTGAAAAAAACTATAAAAAATACACATAAAAGTACAAATAAAAAATATTCAAATCAGCTTGCGGTAAAAGCCAGTACAATCAAGGGTGTTTTTAGCATTGATTTGAAACTCTCAATGGAGGTAGCAGTTCCAAGGTTCAAACCAAAGTTTGGTGTCTGCTACTGTAAATTCTCTGTCTCCTTTCATTGGTTTTCAGCCTAGACCCAGAGCACTCTGTTAGACGCTGATCACAGAACCTCAGAGCTCCTAATGGAGTGTGCAGAACAAGTGATAAATAAAGTGGCACAGAGCACGATTATTTTTCAAAAGAAATAATAAAATCTTAGACTGAACTGTAAAAATAACAGGTAGCCAGCGTAGGAATGCGAGTACAGGAGTGACGTGTTCATGCCTTTTAGAGCTTGTGATAGATGTACAGACAATGGATGAATGGATGGACTACTGCGTATATCAGAATACCCTAATAACAAACGGTTCATCCACAATATAATACATCCTAATACAATAAAACCTCCAATCAAATGTACCTGAAGTTGTAGTAATCTGAAGGTAACCACCATTTTTGAGAAAAGTAGGTCTGTAAAGTCACACTAACATCCGAACACAAGACGTCACAAAAGACAACAGCCTACATCTTGAGACCTCAGTGAATTTCTAAAGAACCAAATCCACATGTGTGTTTTTTGTGTAGCTTGGGTGAATTCCATACTCAAGAGGATTAAGGCCGTGCTTGATAACAATGGCGCTCACTTGGGGTGTCATGAGACACCCAACTCACAAGACAAGACGATGCATGGGATTGGGTCCACAAGAACAAGATTAGGCAAGATTTTAACATTCATTTTAAGAAAACATATATTAATTTAAATATAATACTATAATAATAACATCATAGAATGTAATATTAACAATAATATATCATAATCATGCAACATTTCCTTTAATATGTCATTGTTCATTCTGTAAAGTTGTTGAATTGGCGTTTGTGACATGTTTTTTCTCACAGGCAATTTGTACTGTCAGTGAAATGTTAGCATTTCTTGAAATGCTGTTTTTTCAATATGGGTGTCAGCATTAATAGTATAATGATATTTATAATAACAAATTACAATTAAAGAAAACCATTATAGATATTATTAAATACAAATATTTTTGGTTTTATTAGGTATTAGTAGTATGTCTGCCCTGCAATTGACTGGCGACCAGTCCTGGGTGTGCCCGCCTTCCACCTGAAGTCAGCTGGGATTGGCTCCAGCACACCCGCGACCCTAAGGAGGATAAGCGGCATAGAAAATGGATGGATGGATAGTTAGTAGTAGTAGTTACAGTATGCGTTTTTGCTCTATTTTTTCCACCTTTACTGTTTTTTATTTTATTTTATATCTGAAATGAACCACATTTCACAAATGGCTCCTGCACCACACTTTGGACACCACTGTTTTGTTTTGAGAGGAAGCCAAAACAAGCACCTCTATGTCTGAGGTGTGTTATGAAGCTGAATCGGTGACCGCAAAAATTGGCGTTCATCCAAATATAATGCCTTCTAAGGGTGTGGACAAATATGTAAGAGTTTTAATCAAATCTTAAGTACATTTCACCATATGTAGAAATTAGTACAGCTTTTGATTGTGCATTAACATGGCGCCAGCAGTTCAATCCTGATGGAAAACACAGCCACACATCACTCGCTGAAGCTGGGAACACTTGAGAGGATGTTGGCTCGCAGGGTGTATGTAAAGCACACACTGCCACTTCCATATTACATGTATTACCATTCATAGTAGCAATGTCATGGTACATAGTTCGGATTCGGTTTTGGTTGCCCTGTTCTTGTGAAACAGATTATGTTCAAACAAGAAATCTCGTCATGTTTTCTGGACCCTAGTGCTCACTGAACACAATTTGGACATGTTCACTCTGAGGCATACTCGCTTGGGTTTAGACCATAATGGCAGTGTTGGATCATTTTCATGGGATAGAAAATCTTCTTTCCAAGGTGTACACTGACTACTCTAAAGTATATCAAAGTTTCATTTTTTTAGTATTGTCCCCGTATATCGTTTTTAAACATATGATCCACGTGCCTTTATGTTCATACGCAAGTATGGCATGCAAATGGAAATACAGTATATAATTTTAGCCAACGTAACAGCAAAAGTTTATTTACAGGAAATTGACGCAACTTTTTAAACATGAATTACCACCCCCCCCCGATGATAGTCAACAGTTGGTTGACATCACACGTTACGGTTGACTTGACAACCACCCGTCATGTGACTCACCCGGCCGCGCGCCTTTCCGGGATCCAATGAATGGCCAGGCACACACGCGCGCGCACACTCCCACATAGGCACACGTTGTTTACAGCACAACCGTCGTTGGGAAAATGTAAAAGAAAATCCGGCGTGTTTTAACAGCCGCGCGCACGCACGTTCACGCACTGACAGGCGGCGTCCGGCGTGTCACGTGACACGGGGAGAGCCTGGGAGGGCAAGGCGTGTTGGCGGTTCACCGACGCTACGAAAACCGGCGTTAGCAAGCACACGCTCGGGCACACAACTCGTGGTTCGCCGTTCTTTCGCTAATTTCAGCGAATACCCGCCGCGGATGTGACTCTTTCCACCGGCAGGACGAGACTGGGGCACGGTTTATTTTCACCGCGGGGTTCATTGTTGTAGCTGCCATTGCGGTGCGGTTGGGATGGTTGAAAGCGAGACGGAGTGAACACGCTCTTATGTCTGATTTTGGAACAGTGTCAGAGGGAAGCTCGCTAAAACCACGGACAAGGGTGGGTCCACCCAGACAAGGATTACCTCCTCGCCGCCTTTTGTGGCAACAGGCAGTTTGGGCAAAGTTGGGACAGCATCCATCTTTGTGTGCTATTGTGTCGGCCCGTTGACGAGGGGCGGCAAACCCCTACATGAGCCCAGGTCGTCCGGCTGGTCGAACACGGCGACAGGGATCGCGATGGCCAACGACTCGATACAAGTAAGTTGACGAATGATGGATTTGATTTGTCCTTTTCATGGATTCGCCCGAAACTCTTGCTTCTGGTGATGCACATTTGAATCACACATATCACAATGTAAACATACATAAAAACAATGGTACCCTGCATAAGTCAAAATATCAGCTTCTTTGTTAGTGTTTCTCGTAAAGACAAGCAGTATACAGTGCAATGTTCTACTGGCCATGAGACAATCGTCTCTAGATTTTCAACACCACACCGTCACACGTCGTACAACAGAGACGTGTATTAAGACTATATAAGTAATACTTATTTATATTTGTATAGACGCAACTATAGATATCAGCATTTGCCCAGTATAAACTGGTTGTCAGGCTTAAGTGTTCCTAAACAAGGCTGCTACCATCTCAGTTAACTTGAAAATTGAGCGTGTTTTTGTGGATTTTAAAAAGGACCAAAAAGATTGGATTTGTTGACGGTATAATTAACACATACAAATGAATACAACACAATGAATAAGTTGCCATATGATTAGGCTCTTATCCATAACTATTTGTCTATATGTCTTCCCCTATATGGCTATGACCTAAGATACTGTATGTCACTATCTAGCTCTGTAACTAGCAACATCTCTGTAACTAGCAACCTAAGTATTTGTGTTTTAGGGAACCATGAAGGCCCTAAGACATTGCCCTATGCATTGCTCAGCAATTACATATTTGTAAGCAAAGCAACTACAGTGGAACCTTGGTTAGCATCCGCTCCAGTTAGTGTTTTTCAATTGATTTACACCAGAATTTTACCATGGATTGCATACATTTTCCGGTTAGCAGACACATCTTGTGCCTGCGTTACTCCAGCTGTGTTCTTAGTGTATTTTAATTTAAACAAATCTTGTTAGTATCCTATTAGCTTTCCACAACATGGAAACAGGATCAGGAAGTCAGCTTTCTTCCCAGTCTATGATGTCATCAACGGCTGACTCTCAAAAATGTTAACACAAATCACGGTTTTATTTATTATTTAATCATATAATTTTATTTGTTTTGCATGTTTTAACTTTTAAGCGTACTTTTACTTTCATTAATGACGTGACATGAATTGCAGACACAATGTGTCAGCAAGATTAACATGGACACCACCTTTCGGTTTTGCCATTAGTTATTTCTTGAATTCAATAGTGTTTCTCCCCTTGATGAAGAAGGCATGTGAAAAATTTATTTGGTTAGCATCTGTTTTGGTTAGAGTCACACCTTCTGTAACAAATTAATGGTGCAAACCAAGGTTCCACTGTACCAGCTTATTACTGTCGTCAGCAACGATTGCATCAAATACTTTGAGGTCGGACCTTGTAAACTGCATGTATAATATTTCTGGCTTTCCAGGTGTCTTCAATCTACCATTCGATCAGTCTATCTGTCTGAAGCATTAGTATTTTAAGGATCTTTGGTGGTCGTAGTACAATGCACAAAGGAACCACCAGTACAATTGGAAATCGATAGTTTGTCTCTTATTAATTAGTGTTGGGCACTGGTGCTTTTCAGGGTTAGACACAAAGCTCACATTGGGTTAAGTCACCTTCATCATAATACTGTTGTTTCTAAAATGTGGGTCCCTTGGGTGGACAACATTGGTCTGTGAAATGTTTTGTGTGGTGATCTTGGGAGCAAAGGCAGGCACAATAGTGGTGTTTGTTATTAAACAACACGTTACATGACCATTCCCACTTGCCTTTTTATGAGTAGAGTCAAAGTATTTAGCATTTTAGTAGGAATAGCATCATGCTTCATAAACTTTCAACATTGACATCAAAAAACCCTCTTGTCATTTATATTAATCCGACATTTGGAATCATGGTAGAAATGGTAATTCTACTGAGCTTTGATCTACTTGGCAATGGCATTTGAGAAGTGCAAATTGACATTTCATTGTGGGGTTGCAACTATGGGTGTCCTGAACTTTGTCACTTGCAATTTGACCATTATTGCTGCTGTGAATATCATCCGATACTAATATCAATCCGATATCAACACGAATGATACATTATTTTATTATTTATTTTGTAGTGGGGCATCTTAGAAAAGGCTTGATCAAATGATATTACTCGAACAGAGAATAACCACCAACAGTTGGTATGAGAAAAACCCATTTACTTCTGTAAGCATCTGGCTTATAGTGTTAATCACACTGTAGTGGCAGCTAGGTATACTGTAATATGGCGAGGTTCTAGGTGCTCAATTAAACATATAAATCCAATTATACTCACCACCGACAGGGGCTGGTCATCTTTTCTGTTATTGCTAATGACTTCTTGTCGTGGGAGTTTCTCTTGTAATGCTTCCACAAATGCGTGCTGAGTTTGGTCTTACCACTTAACACTGTATTTTCCGCGTTGACAAAATGTAATTATTAATTATGTGTTAACAGCAAATTGCTTTTTTATTCCTTTTTTTAAATTCTGCAATTGCGTCCTCGCAATAAATTGGCCAATGAAAAAGGAATTCGCTGTTAACACAGAGTCTCACAGAAATTGACATATTGTGAATAAAATGCTGTCATCGTGAAGAGAAGGAATGCTTGTGGGGACGGCTCAATCATGGCAGAATCTCATTAGAAACGCTAAACCGCCCCCTCCCGAACAAAACACTTTGAAATGGCACTAAACATCTGCAAAAGTTGCTTGAACCTCCTCTTAGCTTCACTAATTCTGGATAGCTTAGTGGAGCTATGACCGAAGGCGTTTTCATGGAATTTGAGGGGAGGTTGTCACTAAGGAGTTGCGTAAACGGCGTCTTCAAAACTTTCAAACTTGGGACCCGGTTTCAAAAGTGTTTGTTTACAGACCCTGAAAACGCGGCCTCATCTGGATGATGCGCAGGTTCCATGTGTACACCATGTGTAATGTGTGACATGACTAGTGCTGCACTCAGCTGCAACATATTTTTCAAACTTGCTTACCTACATCACTTACTTACATCACTCCTACTCCACGCTTAACAAGTTAGCACATGCTGTTGTCGCTCCTGGATAGATGTGGTGGGGCTAAATCTGTAGTCTGCTGCTTGTAGTGACAATATCCCGGCTGATTTAATGCGATACTCTGTTTTTTTGCCGATATCAATATCAGATCAGGACAGCCCTAATTGCAGCCATTAATTAAATAGGCACGGGTATTGCTAAGCAGCTGACTATGCTTGAAAGTACTGGTTTTGCAACTTTGTAGTCTTGATGCAATGAGGGGAAGTTGTATGTCATTGTCTTATAGGATTGTCAGCAGTGAAGCGTAACACACAGTCGCGTTTCACTATCCCCCTTGATGACTACAGAATACAGTTGGTTTGTTAACCGTGAAATAAAACATGACGTGTACTATCTCACTTCTGTTTTGAAATGCCAAGAAAATGTGTTTCATTGCCATTTTACAATTTGTATGTGTCCGCTTTGTGCCTTATATTTGTATTTTAGTTCACTTGGCAATTTTTTTGCTTGAAAATGCTTAATTTATTTTAAAAAAGTAACATTTGCTTAAGTATGCATATTTGTTTTACTAGTCCTTTGCCTGAATTACCATATGTATCAATTGTGTTCTATAATTCAACTTGCCTTGCCTAATAATATGTATTCATCCACAAAACAGCATGGTAATTTAATTAGTGTATTTTAGAAAAACCGTGATAGAGTGAAGCCACAAAATTTGAACCACAATATGGCGATGGACGACTGCACTGAACTTTGTAAAGCGGTGGAAGTTGGTCTTTGTAGAGCAGCACATTTGTCAGATTTATCTCTCCATGGTTGACCAAGTCATCCATGACTTGAGGGTAGGGAGGTTTTTCTGCAGGAGCTAATGAGGACTTTCTTTGTTTTTATTTGCATCAGGAACTCATGAGCTGAGCATGTGTAATGTGTGGGTAGTAAAATGAGACTGAGTTTGTCTGAGTTTAATTATGGCCCTTGGCTCTCATCAAACAGTTTTCAAAAGCTTCACGTCGACTGACTTTTCCACATAAACACTCCTCACGTTCTCAGGGGTCTCAAGGCATCACAGTAAAATTCCTTCAAAGAATTTTTTGCCCATTACATTTGGGAAAAATTGCCAAAAAGAGTCACTTCAAGTGTATGTGCATGTGGTGTGTTTGTCAGAAAAAAATAATACAGGCAACAAAGTCGAGGTGTCAAATTTTTACTCTTTGCCACCATCAACATTTTTCACATGACTGTATGTCTGCTGTCTTCAGTCGACCAGAGTTTTCACTGTTATAAATGATTACAAATCAGCACCAAAATCAGTTCAACAATTTTTGACACAAGGCCAAAACGCAACTATTTTTAAAAATACCTCTGTTTATGTGTATATGCCTTTGAAAGATTACACGATATAAAATTTTCTCACACAACATTTAAAAGACAAATCTGGTTTGTATTAAGAAAAGACAATGCATGTTTGTATCAATGCAGGAACAGTGTAATAAATCCCTTCATTAGTCAAAACACTGGGTTTCACAATTAACTATTTGTATTTCTGGTTTAAAGCCCTTACTAGCACCAGAATTCCCATGGCGTATTGTGTTATTTGTTTCCCCCACAGGATTAAACACCCCCCAGTAGAAACCTCATAAATGTTGACGAGTACGCTATGCTGATGGACATGTGGCCATTTTGTCTTATGTCATGTTTTTGCAGTGTCTATGTTCACACAGATATAAAATCCTCCAGGGAAAGCACGAGAGTACTCCTTACATGGCAATGCAATGACATACACTAAGTAGACTGATAGGCAAGACCCTCAGGACTTCCTTGCAGGCATGCAGCACACAGTCCAAAGCAGAGCTTTCAAGACAGTGTACTATCTGAAGACACACAGTGTCAGACATCTAGTCAAACAGGACTGTGTACTTGTGTGTCATTTCCAGATGAGTGCTTCCTCATATAGTCTCTTCTGACTGACTACGTACATGCTTTGTTTTGTCTGTCTGTCAGCAAATTTATTATGTATGTGGGAATACAATTAGCTACATGCATATTGTTAAAATCACAACTAAAGAGCTTGTTACAACGCTTTGTAGTTCCTTAATCGAGTATGGGGATAGATTTTTTTAAAATATTGTTCTTAATGATATGGGATACTTAATGTTGTGAACTAAACTGAGTGGTGTCTGTAGGGATTTAACTTAAGTTTAAATACCCTAATGAGGACAAACGGCATAGAAAATGGATGGATGGGTTTGTTTTTCTTTAGACCCCAAACTAGATGACACTGTATTAGCGGCCCCTCTGCTGGTTGCAGCCAAGTAGTTCATTTCATTTCAATCGCTTTGAGTGTGTTGAAAGCAATGTCACTGTTGGGCAAGTGCTTTATATGGCATTCCAGACTCTGACACATCTAATTGTTTCATTCCAGTATGTAGTGTTTGTGTAAAAACACATCCAGTTGCAGAAACAATCCCGCGGTTTTGTGTAAAATACACAAACCAATGTTACAGCTCTGATGAAACTACTTTTGCAGGTTCTGTGTGTTAAAGAGGCTACGGAAAAATGTAGCTTGTTCGAAACTAGGCTTAGAAGCCACTAAAAAAAAAGTTGCCTATTATATTTGTCACCATCCGTTATATCAAAGACTTACCGACCAGTGAAGTCCAAATTAGCCCCATTAGTCCCCACCCCCATTTTTCGGCTTCCGATAGGATCCTATTTTTTGTATACCGGTAGTCTTGCAGACCCAATCCGGGGCCGACCCTTTTTTTAAATAATAAACTTTGTGGACTTGAATACGGATACCGAATACGGAATACCAAAACAACGAGAATGCGCATACAAGTGGCGGAAATGACTGTTCTCCATGAGATAAGGTGAGAAACTTGATCATCCAGGAGGAGCTCAGAGTGGAGCCGCTCCTCTTTCACATCAAGACGAGCCAGTTGAGGTGGCTTGGGCATCTAGTCCGGATGCCTCCCTGGAGCAGTTTTCTGGGCATGCCCAGCCGCAAGAAGGCCCCGGGGCAGACCAAGGACACGATAGAGGAATTATGTCTCCCAGCTGGCCTGGGAATGCCTTGGGGTCCTCCCAGTTGAGCTGTAAGAGGTGGCTGGGGAGCTGGAAGTCTGGACTGACTCAAAATACAGCGTGTCGCAGCCGATCCCAATCCTGAAGATCGAATTCCTAGTCCAAAATCATGTACATACTGTACATGGTGCCCCCTGCTACAGTGTCAAATGCAGTCAGATGACTTGAGCTCTTTCATAACAGAGACATGTTGAGTTCAAACCAAGGCTGAAGTGCAGCTCCTCCAAAGCTCGTGTGCCCTCGGCCCTGGAGAGTTGGGGGTAGAGTCACCAAAGGGCATTATGCCGATGCCGACGGCGCTCTGCAGCCTCGCCGGTACAATGACATGTACTGTTTGACAGCCACAACCTAGATCACATTCAGTTCACCGCGAGTTCATTTCCCACATCCTTTGGTGAGGCGGTTGGCAACCACACCCTAACCAACCAGCCAACAACCCCTACTTCTCTCCGGGGTGTCATGTTGTGTTCAGATGTTTAAAAATCTTCTTGAAGTTGTTAAGCCGTGTTCTCACAACACTGTCGGCATGTGCTTTAACTCATTTACGTCTCTTGTGCCCCATGTGAAAACATCTCGTAATTCACATGACCTAATAGAAATGACCTCATCCTTTGCCCTGCTAAACCACATCGTATTATGAGGTAGATGATATACTGGTGCAAATAAGTCCACACTAGTATTTGCTCAGCCACAACATAAACAATTACTGCTATTGCTTCCTCACCCATACCAATGAAGGCGCATCCATACATCCCTGAAAGTCTTTCATAATAAAACTGCAGTGATTTCCTAATTTTTGTTTTCACATGAAGCAGTCCTAACTTGTCAACACCAGCTGTCTTGCAACCTGACATGCCTTGACCCTTAACCTTTCCACATTATGGCAGTGCCTGAGGCCCCTGGGATACCAGCCCAATTGCTATCGTACTATTTAAACATTAACTCTCTCTTTGCCAGAAAGCTGAACAACTGAAGATGATGATGATAATCAGCATTACAGGGTTTGTGACATGTCTGGGAAGCAGTGATCAGTACTTTTTTGTTTTTAAACAGAAATTACTCTACTACTTATTTATTTTTTATTTATTTATTTACTTATAAATTACTCCTCTACTTTTTACAGTCGGTGGGATAGTCTCTAGCTCATCAGGATAAGTGGTATATAAAATGGATGGATGGCAGTTAAGTCCTGTTTAAAAATAGGATAAAAATGTCTCAATAAAGTACACAATCAGAGGGAAGGATAACCATTTAATTCCCCAAAAGTTTGTATGATATGAAATGAATAAGACAATTCACTTAAGCAGAGATACAAAATGTCATCAGTAACATTCTTCTGCCACCTTTTTCTCATCCTGCACATGAATGCACCACTTAGACAAGCGCAAACAATTCCCCATTCCAGCTGGTGGTTATCTTTTTTTTTTTTTATTATCCAAAAAAGGAAACTGCAAAGTGTAGGCCTGTTGACATAAACAATCTTGTGTTTGTGCTATACAGGTGCAAAGAGATGATGTAACAACAAAGTCACACATGTCTGTGAAGGACTTTACACTTGACATTCAGCTGTTTCATGACTGCTGAAATGTAGTTTACAGCCACAGGTGTCTTTTGAATGTCTGGTTATGGGTATAAAGTAATCCAACATGTTTCCTGAATTTTATCATAAAACCTCCCTGTTTTTCTCCCACTCATTCTCCATCCTTCTTTCCAAACTCCAGCTGTTGCCTTTCTCCTTTGCCTTACCCTCCCTCTCAGATGGCCCCCTTATTTTCCCATCTGGATTGAACCTCAAGAGCTATTCTCTGCTGAAGGATAATTAGAAGGAAAATACTTGTTGACTCTTCAAATAATACTTGTGGGATAAAAAAAACTTAGCCAATAGTTGTAACACATTGTACTAGAAGAATATAGAGATTACTATTATAGTCATGTGAAACTACCTTGTGTCATAAGAGGTGTCTCCTTGTCAACAGTTATGCTACCTTTGATATTTATGCAGAGGTTTTACAGCATATTGGTTCTGTCTGTATTTGTGATGTGCATGTTTGTGTGTGAGGGTGTAACTTCTAAGATATAATTGGGCTACAGAGGTTAAGGAAAACTCCACAGAGTCCCTCGTATCAACATGTGCAGATCAAGTTACGCTGTGAACAAGCAGTTTTGCACCGGGCTAAGCTGTTTTGTTTTTGCAATATTCGGAAACATGTCTAAAAGTGACGTTTATTTAAAATGACACGTTACCCTTACCGTTCTTAAAACATTAGTCGGCCAATTGACTCATGGGCAATGGGCAAAATAATACTAATGCTGAGCAATTTTAGTGTTTGCAATTATAATGCTTCTCTGACGAAGCCAAATGCCAATTTCATGCACAGGTTCATAGTGTTTTTACTGGCCTGGCATGCACATTAGTCTATTTTGCTGGCAAACCCTAAAAAATAAAAATCACAATTTTACTTGTTGTTGTCGAGTAAAAGAAGCCACCATCCTTTTAACTATTTTTTTTGATTGAACAATGTCCTCTGTTAGGGTAGTTTTATGCCTTTTTGTGGTGTTAATAAATACAGAGCTTGATATAGGAAAAGCAGATAGCATAAATCACACACATTTGACACAATTTCCTTCACATTTTAACCTCCATCACTCTCTATGCTATTACAACACCATGCTACTCACGCACCTTGTTTTGACAGGCATGTAGCAGAGAGGAAGGAGAAGTGATGCTGTTTCCTGGTGAGATACAGTACCTGGAAGGGGGTGGGGCTGTTATGGAAAGCTGGATGAGCTCATACTTTTTTCTGATTATTTATAAACATCTGACCACAACCCACACCTGATACGTATGCATCCTCCTCTTTACAAAAAAAGAGAATGTAATACTCTACAGTGGTCGGTTGAGGTTTGGCAGCCAGAATCCCTGGTTTAGTCTAACTGGCTTCCGTCAGTCCTAAAACAGTTTATTTACTTATTTATTTATTATTTAGTTAGATGGTATATTCTTTGTAACAATAATAGATACTTATGTCAATAAGTGGTATGAAAATCATGATATAATAATCATGAAATTATTTTCAATTTCTTCATAGTTAAAATAGTAGTAACCAGCTTCCATATATACTGAGGCATGCTTGTTATACTCCTTACAATGAACATGCAGTGAATGTTTTTCTTTTTTGAGTATTTTAAGCTGCAAAGAGCTTCTCTCAGGAGACAATTAACTGAACATAAGCTGTCAAATTCGATTGGCTTTTAGGTAATGGACTGAAGTGCGTTTTCCCTTCTTATTTAATTAAACTGTCGCTTCCGCTACACGGTCCTTACTCAGCCTGCATGGTCAGCCTCACATAACTTCATAACACTAAATAGTTTATATAACCTGCGGTCACATCAAATTAGCAACTTTAAAACTTTAAAATGTAAGGCTTTCACCTCACTTATTAGTGTACACGTCTCCATTGGTTTAGAACCAATGTTTATCTGCCTCAAAAAGTCAGTCCTATCTTTAGCCCTCTACACGTTGCTCCTAAAAATTAGACAAACATTTAATATGAGCTATTGTAGGTCAGCGTGCTTTTAGCAGAATGAAATACAGACACATTTAAGGGATTAAACTAAAATGATGTAACATGTTAATCTTTATACGAAAGCATCTGCATGTGTTGTTGTTGCCCTTTTTGGCCCTGCAGATGTTCAAGGACATGCACCTGTTACTTGCTCAATATACATATATACATACTGTACATATGAACCTTATCCTGTACTGACAGGTCCACAAAACATGCACAAATAAACCTGCTGCACTGGTCTTGACTACTGCTGACAGACCTAAAACAAACTGTCATAGACAAAACACACACACATGCACAAGCCTGAGGATCTTTTCTCTTGATCATTATTCCTTCATAACAATAATAATGCACAGTTTTGATAGACACCGTCAGAGTTATTTTTGATTTTGACACATGAAAGGGTCAAATTATGCATGTGTGAGCAGTGAATTGTAAATAAGTGGTAGGAAGCAAAGTCATACAGTTGTATTAACTAAATTCATGCATGACTGGTTCCTCAGGAGAAACTCGTCTCATTAATGGTTTCCCAGAGAGGATATGTTTTATTATTACATAACATGAGCCACACGCTATGTGAGCAACTGAGCATTGTATTTATTGGGTCAAGTGGACAATAGTCTTTTGATTGAAGACCGCTCTAAACAACATCTACATTATTGTTTTCCTTCTCAACATTGTCGGTACAGATGTGTTTTTTGTTAATTACCAACATTGATTAATTCATGTGTTATCGTTACATGCACTGGTGGTGACATTATAAATCAATCTTTAATTGAATATACCTGTATGAACAGGGTACCATTTCTTTGCATCATTACAGTACGCCATGCAACAAAGATTGAAAAAGCAAACCTGACAAGCAACAAAAGAAACATTAAAAACAGATCATGCTCCTCTTTTAACAAATTGCTGTAGTTTTGAGCAACCAAAAAGAAGAAAAGAAAATGAGGTCACTTCTCAGGGACTGGGCAAACGAACACGGAGACAGATACATGCAGTGCAGCTGATTTTATTGCAATCGCTCCTCCACGTTTACATTTCATGAAAAGAAGAAATAATATGAATACTTTAAATGGTACAAAGTTAAGTGGTAAAGTGCCTGAGGTTTAAAAAAAGGTAAGGTTACCCAAAACTGAAAAATAGCGTGTTTTTTAGAATTATGCAAAAAGGGCTCTTTCACAGACCATCAAATGGGTCAACAACATAAAGCTGTTCTGCAGAAATGGAGGTTAATCAAGCCGAAGGTTACAGCCTGATGAGGACATAAGGACCACATGGTCTGCAAATAGCACATACAAGATTCTAAGGCCCCAAACTGGACCCCCTTGAAGCCTTGGCTAAGCCTAGAAATTTATTCCACAGAAATTATGTTCAGAATCAGTGACAAAGGGCAACCTCGGGAGAGGCCAATGTTCACCAAAAACAGGCTGAACTTCCAGCTGGCATTTGGTCTCCCATTTTTGCCCTACAGTACCCTTGCAATGTGTAGAGATGCTCCGAGGTTCCGCAACCAGGACGAAAACCACATTGCACCTATAGTTGAGGTTTGACTAATGGTGGTACCCTTCTCCCCAGCACTCTGGAATATACTTTTATTAATGGAGGCTGAGAAGTGTGATCCCCCTATACTTGAAATACATCCGCCAGGCACCCTTCTTGAAAAGGGGGGCCGCCATGCTGGTTTGTTTAGTTTACCAATAAGGCAGTGGTCCCCAAACTACAGCCCGCCTCCACATTTGACTCGGCCCCTGAACAATATGAGAGGCGCATTATGATTTTTTGTTTCCGTCTGGCCATACAAACTAGACTGGCCCTGTCTACACGTTGCCATAGTTTTTGCAAACGGGAGAGGTTTTTTTTCTCATTAAAACGAAGTTTTCTAAAAGTTCCGGCCACAGTGGCTATTTGCGGATTTCTCCGGCTCTACGTCACCACTCTACACAAGTACCTCAAGCAGCTGTCGCCTTTGTTTGACAGTGGGGGTACTGCTCACTTGCTTGGCGTCTGACGCAAAATCACACGCTGGATTAGATGGTACCGGGCGGGGAAGAAGAGCTGTCCAACTCCAAATAATTTGTTTTGATGCCAGAAGACATTGTGGTAGAGGTGGGGGAGTATAAAGAACGAGTCTCCCGATTCCGCTCCTGCGTTTGTTATCCACTGCCAGGCAAAATTTACTTCTTAAAGTCTTCATTTTTGTGGTTAGGCAAGACCAAGTTACCTCTCGCCTCACATGCCGAAACTCAATGGACGTCTTGTGTGATGCTTGTTGCTTTGATTTGTGTTGTCGCTGTTTGTTGTTGTAAGTTGCATTTTTTGTTAAACAGTTAAAGTTGTTAAAAAAAAAGCTTAGCGGGTCTTTTTTTTTTGTGTTTCTCTTTTTTGTTTTTCCCTCACATTTATTTTTTTGTTATGAAAAATAAACGTCATGTGTACACGGACAAGTACCTGCCTTTCTGTAACATATTGTGGAAGTGACGTCAAGAGACAGCCAGTATTTGGCTAACTACTGCCACTTAGAGGCCTGGAAATCTGCTTAAAAACGCATTTTAGCGTGTGGATGCAGTTTTTTTGAAACAATCAAGGCAGTGTGGACAGAATTTTTTTCCTACACGGAGAGGGGTAAAATATTTTGGTTTTAAAAGCATCTGCTAGGTGTACTGTAGACAGGACCAATCCACCTTATTCCTGAGGCCGCTGACGTAAAACGGGTTATAGGTGAAACTTCCGGTATCACAACCAGAAGGTTCACTGCACTCTTGTTTTCAATTATTGTTGGCGTTTTTTTTGCTTTAGCGGTGCATACAAACGTTGGAAGTGTGTTTTACTTAATCCTCCAAAATGTACAATAATGACCTTGTGCAGCTTGGGGATATGTTGTGCGGCCACAACATACATAAAATAGTGGCCAACATCTTTCAACAAAACCCGACCAACCTTTTTGCTATGAAGGTATTGATGTGCCTCGAAGCTTTTAAGATTGTTCATAGCCTCACAATCCGCCGCAGTAGAGTTGAGAAAGTAGCTAAAATTGCTACTATAGGTGAGGTTTCGCCACTTTTTCAATTTTAGTAGGCAACGGACTTGTTATATCGCCTTGTTTAAGACATGACAGCTGGTGTTCCCACATTTTTATGTAGTTATTGATCAAAAAAAGAGGAATTGCGCGATCAGCCGGTCACGTTTTTTTGCCCATAATTCATGCAAAAAAGCTTGTGAGGGCTGGGAATAAGGTGGATACAAGCTTGTTTTCTGTGAAGAACCCAGAGAGGGTTACTTGGTTATTACTTATTTCAAAAATTGTGTTATTTATTTCATTAATAGTGATAATATTTATTTTGGGACTTTTTTTCCTGTAAAGATCCTGGAAAGGGTTATTTATAGTTGGTTTTGAGTGGCGTTCTGGAAAACAATACAGTAAATGTTTACATTTACGCAGCCCAGCGATAGTCCAACTTTTTCTGTTACGAACTGACTCCGGCCCCCCATCAGAGGAGGAAAAAGTTATGGGGCCTAACATGAAAAATTTTGGGGACCCCTGCTGTATATTGAAGGTATCTTAAAGTAGAAAGTTGCCATCTGGTGCTAACATACTGTAAAAGAGGGATTCACAATAATCATTTTTAAGATGATACGATTTAAGCTACTGGAGATTCTTGAATGTATCTTGAAAGTGTTTGAATTTGACATAACACTTAATTTTTAAACCTGTGTTTAACTTTATCAATCATAAATCCATGGTAATCATGGTATCCATGAGTGGTCCATTTCCAGTATCTCCTGAAGACTTGTTCCTCTCTTTCCTCTCCTCTCTCACCCTGGCCATCACGCGCTCTCCCGCTTTCCAGCACATCGAGCTTTTGTGATTTGCTCTCAGGCCGCAGCATGTCTGCAGGCAAAAGGCCACAATTCAGTTTTTTTTAGAACAATTCTGCAATTGTGACCTTGAAATGCAAAACACTGAAAAAAAAGCCCAAGAGATTGTGCAACGTAATAGCAACAAGCTGGGAATTTTATGCAGTATAGGAAGTTGATTTCATGTGTAGCCTTGAATGGTCTTTTCGTGAGCTCTGCCTGGTCCCCCTCCCTCTTGTCTGATGTCTGTCTGTATGGCCTGTCCCGCCAGCGGCCTCTCACGTGGCCTTTTATTCGTCACTGGCCTCTGGCGCTGTGGGCCTGACATCCTCCCTCCCTTCTTCTTCCAACCAACTCTCCTTACCATTCTCTCCCTGTTCGTCCACCCACCCACCTGTCTTCCTGAGGCCGTCCATGTCCTTCACTTTCTCCCGTTCACTCGGCTGCTCTTTTGTCTGCCTCACGGGGAAGGGCGGCATTGCTTTCTCTCCTCCCCCCCACTGTCTCTTTCTTCCCTCAGCTTACAGGGAATAGAGATGAACAGTAGGTAGGGAACCCTGCTGAGAAAATATTATGCATGTTATGGGTTGATTGATGCTGTGCAGTACATGATAGTTTGCCTTGAAATTTTGAAGTTGACAGCATGCTAGCAGACTTGTTTTGTTCTACAGACTACAATGTTGGACCCATGCCGTGTATGAGTAACGCAACAAGACTGAGTCAGCAGTGCCTGGTATTCTACTTGGTCACTCAATTTTGCGGAATGATATAGTACAGGGCAAACTGACTCCTGTTACTACTTTTGTGTAACATTCTCATTTGATTTTTTTAAATGAATGTACCATACAGAATACTGAATTAATGAGTAAACAAGCTATTATAAGATTTGGTGTTGGGTGTTTGATTCAAGATGGCTCTTTAAACAAGCAATACTAGTAGTCTGCACACATCTTTATTAATACTACATGATTCAACATACCAAAAGGTAAAATGCAACAGTTTCTTACTATATATTAGTAAGATATATTTCTTACGCACAATATTGTACAATAACCAAGACCATTTTTCCAAAAAGTGACCAAGTCAAAGAAAAATTTCCACTAACTGAATTTAGGTTTGCTAACGCCTTGTCTGACAAGGTGATATACTTATCTTGACAGCGTTGCAAATTCCAAAGTTGTATGCAACTTTAGAGGCATATCTACAAATATCTACAGTATTATTCTTCTTTTTTGCAGTAAGGGTTTTTTAGTTTCTTTTGGGGGTTGTATGGCAGTAAATTCCGAAACTCCCTCTACAAGTGTAAAGTGTAATGTTTCTTAAAATACAAACAGACAATAGGCTTACCCTTGCTGTAGACAAGGACAGGAAGTTGTTATAGTAAATGTATATTGCCCATTATTTTTATTAGTTCCTGCAGCAGTAATGGTTACTCACTGCTTTTTTTCCATATAGTGGACTGCTTTGCTCTTTATTTAGCTTTCCATATCTCCCTTCCTTTCTTATATGCTGCCAGCTTACCTTTCATCACTAGTCAGACATATCAGGAGTGCCTGCAGATGTTTTCTTAGTATGACTCAGCCACACAAACACACATATTTGTTGATAACATTTCACTCGTGTTTGGATTCAAGGCAGACGTCTCTTTTTGACCTTCACCCTAATTTCTGCTGCTTCTTTGCATTTCAAGTTAAGTGACACAAAAGCAATGCTGACATCATATCAGCGCTACACTGCTAATCATCGATGCCGACCCGTTGATATTGGTGCTCTTCTCTCTGCAGATAGCTCAGGGTTGTCAGAACAATCTTCATTACACTTGGCCTTCCTTTTTACACAACATTAACACGCACACTGCATATAGGCTTCTCACACGGCACCAAAAATGTATTATCCTGATTTACTGTATTTACGTATAAAGTAATGTTATTTTTTACCATCGTTTACTATCATTAACCACAAAACCTTCCATTATTAGCTCTCTCTTATCTGACTCTTTATCTGACAGTTTTTTTTAGCTTTTAGTTAGGAGGTTTCACTTTACAATATTGAAATATTCATACTTGTGAAAATTCTTTTCAGTCATGTCGAGGTAAAAATGTGTCCTCTACACAAATGCTAAGTAACGTGCTTCAGGCAAGGTGTGGAATTTTAAAAGTTTAAGTAAACTACGCCACACTAGGCCGACGTGTGTTTATAGTGCAAGCCTGACTCAGCATATAAAGAATTCCTGCAATGTGTAACAGAAAATGTTGCAGAATAAAAGCGCAGCTCTTTGCAACCGCTCTGACTGTGAAATAAATACCCGAATACTGGCCAGTGCAGGAGAAGTTTCCTAAATATGGTTATTAAATAGCTCTTCAAAACATTAAAAATAATGCAACCTAAGAATTGCTGAATTTACTTATTTACTACACAACATCACCCAACAATATTGTTTGGCATTTGTAACAAACCGCTGTGAGTCAGGTCCCTAGTGAAAATAACAGTACATTCAATAAAAATTAAATCGGAAAAATTGGCGCACAAAATACTGTGGAGACGGGTTTGATGTGTTGTTCCAGGCTGCTGTTTAGTCTGTGGGCTATAGAGGGAAGGGGTGTTCACTTTGCTCGTTAGAGCAAGCATTTGGAGTTGTGTGTAAAATAGGAAAATTAAGAAGTGTCGTTGAACTGTGCATGTGGGAAGCCAGTACAGTACAGTACAGTACAGCCAAGTACAGTACTATTAAATTTATTTTGTCTTTCAAAAAATTCTATATTTTGTTTTCTTAAAACATAATGTAATTGTTTTTAAATTGTTTGTGTGCTTTTTTTAATTTTTTACATATTATTGTATGTTAGTGCTTTTGTTGTCTGTGGACAGTGTAGTAATGCTGTGATATAATAGTGATGACAATAGTATCCCCATTACTATGCTTGATAACGTCGGGGGGGAGGGGATACATGCGTGTCTGCCTGGCCAAAACAAAGTCGCCACCTGGATTTAACTAAGCAAATAGGTACGAGGTTGCTGCAGTTGGTCAGGTCTAGCTTCAGCATCACTTTGTGCTCAAGTAATGAGGTCAGCTGACTACCTGAATATATTGAATGACCAGGTTTTTTCCATCAATGGATTTTTTCTTTTTCTTTATGGCACGGGCATATTTCCATATAATGACAGAGGCTAACTGATTGATTACTGAATTAATCAAACCAACAAGCTTCAGATTAATCAACTAAAAAAAAATCCTTAGTTGGAGCCCTAAAATTAAATAACCTATTCATCGTTTCAGTAATACAATATATGCCTTAGTTCTGCACTTCTCCTCTCTCTTGTGGTAACAGTAGTTTGTTGCTTCTTATCATTTTTTGGGACCATTACTATCTTTTCCTTTCCGTGCTTATTTGTCTATTTTGTGTTTTTCAACCTTGTGACCCTCTCAGCGTGACTGCATGCATCTCTCTTCCTGTCCCCACCATGCTTTCTTTTTGTTTGACACAGTCCCTCACTTGCCATGTCTCTCCATGTCTGTTAAAAAGACTGGAGCATATTAATGCCTGCAGAATCATCTTACTGATAACTTAGCAAGGCCATGATGTAAGTTGAGTTTTAGTGTAAGTAACTTTTACTTAAATTTACACCTAAACCGCTCACACATGATTTGATATGCACTGCACAAGAGAGAGAGACAGACGTATTGGGAGGAGGAACTCTTGAGTCAATATTGAGACCCCTATGCTGCTTACTGCACATTTCATAGAAGATTCTTTCACATGTTCAAGAACATCAACTTTAACCTTAATAATGGTGGCAGCCTTTAAGTTGTTTGGACCTGGTATGCAGCCAATTTGTCCACTTTTCACTCAGCAACTAATTACACTTCACTATTTGCTTTCTTTTTCTTTTATGCACTTTCTGTCTGTACTGTCCTTTCTCAGTGTAGCAGCTCGTGACAAAATATTGATTTTCCTACTTATTAGTCTTCCTACGGATTCCTCCACCGCACACATAACTAGTTCTCTTTTTTGTGCAATATTAAATTATGTGAATGCATTCAAAACTGTTGTAACAAAGAATGCAAATAAAATACAAGATGAAGTACTGTGAGTGCACCGTTGCCCCTATATTAACACTGACCTAAAACAGAAATGTGTGGAGCCTTGATAATTGAGAACATGTACTCAGACTTGTGTCGTACACCACAACCTTTTTGTTGTCTTACCATCTGCAATGTCTGTAATGAGTGGTTATCACACAACGAACACGTATACTCAAAGTGACTCTTTTAATTCACACCATGAACACCAAATAACACTGGCATTAACTTATAAATACAGTACATACAAAAGTATATTTAGTATATTATTTATCTCTTTTATTCATAATATTTATCTCATATTGTGTATATTGGTGAATTTTAGGATAGGTATTGGGTTAGTATCAGAAGTGAAGGAGGCTTTGATCAAATACTTGGAAAACACATCCTTCCTTCAGTCCACCCTAAAGATTTTATCAAAAATGTGTCAGAACAAACCCCCCAATGTCTCACAACCCTTCCTTCCTCTATTATAAAATTCTTACTTGTTCTATGTTTTATGTACAATGTTCCATAACACGCTCACATATGTAAATAAGCACTATATATGTTCAGAACTGCTGTAAATACACACTCAATATTTGAAAAAAAAACAAGTGTCAGAACAAGGCAACAAGATAGCAATAGATCTCTAAAATTATTTACAAAACCTTTGACAGGGAGGAAGCCTTCCTGATATATGGATTGTCATCTGCTCTTTTCTTTATGTCGCTCTTTCCGTTGCGCACCGTAGAGAAGTTTGCAGAGGAAACAGGAAAGGCCTGAGCCACTTGGTGTTGGGACGGATATCCTCTCCAGGAGGCATGACCCCTCCCCTCTCACTTAACTCTCCCTGATTCTATCTCTTTATATCGGGTTTCTCCACACAACAACCCATATTTTGTCTTCATTCAAACTCAGGAGCCTAACCGTATAAAGGAGTTCATTTGGAACTTTTAGGATTTCTGGATCATCAAACCTGAGGAAATTATGTGCTGGCATGGCGATGAGGAGGAGGATGACAGCTCGGAGGTGACATTCTGTTGGCGCTGTTTGTTTGCTTTTGCGTGTCATTGTAATGGCAAGTAAGTGTTTAGTTAAGTAAGTTTCTGGCTCACAGACCTTCTTCAGGGCGATTTGTAATACTTTGCAGAGGCATAATAGCTGAAGTGATTGAATTGGAAGCTCGAACAGGAGGCTTGTCACACGTGCTAGACACAATTTTGTCTTTTAGGACAATTTTTACAATTGTAGCTGGTGTGACCCTTATTTGCCCCAAATACAGTATGCGGCGTTTCAGAGCATTCCAGACATGCTATAAGGGTGACAGGTCTGGTGACTCTGAACTGGAATGTTTTCAGCTTCCAGGAATTGTGTACAGATTCTTGCAACATTGTCATGCTGCAACATAAGGTGATGGTTGTTGCGAACAACACTCGCCAGCCCATTGAGAGTTTTGCCTCAAATTTAAAATTGAATTTGTACTACACTGGCCAGTAATAGTAATAGCTTCGCTTTCATTGTCGTGGCAACCCCAGATCACCTTTTTTACATAGCTATAGTTGGCGGACTTGCCAGGATACGTCTGCTATTGTGTTGGCAGTGTATGTGCCTGAAAAGAAACATTTTGGAAGAAAATGTGTTTCATTCTGAATGGACATATTCCTTTGCCTTCACTGCCAATGATGTTGCCTTACCTGTGTGCTTGATATGTGGCGAGCAATTAGCTAATACACATATATATGTATATACACATATATAGTATACACAGGATATAATGTTGAAAGACAATCAACTTTTTCTGAAAACGTACCCAACTGCAGATGGGTGTATCAGAGCGATTTTGTAACTACTACGGAAGATTGAGCAGAGCATACTTTCAAAAAGTGGAAATATTCCCAACACTGGTTTGTCCTCAAATAGGAGACCAGGCTAAGGTGTCTATATGCATGTATGAGAGTCTGTATATTTCGATAGAGGATTTAAAGATACTTGTATTTATAGTTTACTAGTTTTGTCCTTACACTGCTACACACAAATTACAGAGTTTGTGCAACTATGGGTACCCAACCCAAATCAAGGTGTCGGTACCAAGCTGTACCACTTGGTGGAAACATTGCTGTATTTCGGGTAACTACAGCAAGATGGGGACACCAACTTTTAATTTTATCCCTCAGAAGGTTAAAAATGCCATGGACCAAAAAGAACAGTCCTTAGTGTTGCTTTGAACAATTTTATCTGCATTCTTTTTCTTTTGTATTCTCATTCAGGCTCTTTCCTCTCAAATCCTGCATCATTATCTATATTTCTCTCTCTTATCTCCTTCCTCCCATTACGCCTTATCCTGGCTACTTTTTTTCCCCTCTTTTGATTAACTCACTATCAACACCTCCCATTTATAGAAGTGGGAACTGCTGTTTTGTTGGCTCTTTGCAACTCAAAGTGAAATTTTTTTTATGTTGGTACCCATATTACAACTCTTCTCTCCTTCCCTCCAGAGTGACCCGGGTGAACTGTCTGTACTGGAGCAACTAGGTCTGGATCAGAACTCTGACTTCTCAGACTCCAGCGTGCAGCAGCTCTTGGATGAACAACGTGAAAGAATTCGCAGAGAGATCCGCAAGGAGCTGAAGATTAAGGAGGGAGCTGAGAACTTGCGTAGGGCGACCACAGACAAGAGGAACGCTCAACAGGTTAGCTTGTAAAAAACCTAACATGTCACAACGGAATTTTTCAAGAACATACTTTAAAAGTTATGTGGTTTTATGATGCAGAAAAATGAAGCGCAAGAACTCCGATGTAGGGATGTCACATAATCTCGCAAGACGTGCCAAATTTCTTGTTCAGAATAAAAATGTGATGCAGGCACTAGGCTGGGAATGAACTATGGACTAGATGCTCGAGCCACCTCAACTGGCTCCTCTTGATGTGAAGGAGCAGGGACTCTACTCCAAGCACCTCCCTGATGGCCAAGCTCCTCACCCTATCTTTTAGGGTGAATCCAGCCACCATATGGAGGAAACTCCTTTCAGCAGCTTGTATCCGCAAACTCTTTTTTTCAGTCATGACCCAAAGCTCAAGACCATAGGTGAGGGTGGGAACATAGATTGACCAATATATTGAGAGCTCTGCCTTCCAGCTCAGCTCTTTCTTCACCATGACACACACCTATAGGCATACCCCATAGGACACCACGAGGGGCACGGTCAAATGCCTTTTCCAAGTCCACAAAGAACATGTACTCAAGTTGGACAAACTTCCTTAAACTCTCTACCTCCCTTGTTGGGAGTTATCTTAGCCACGGTGATGAAGCTGTCCGTGTTTGTGCCCTCTGACTCAGCTTTTTCTATTCAACGTACAGTAAGTCAGTGGGATTGAGAAGGGCCTGAAAGTATTCCTTTTGCTAGCCAACTCTATCCTCTGTCGAGATCAGCAGGCCTATGTCCCCAATGTAAACAGTGTGAACTAGGAACTGCTTCCCCTTTCGGCGTCGGACGGTTTGCCAGAACCGACCAAAGGTCATGCTACAAGGCCTCACCGAACCCCTCCCACATCCAATTTTTTTGGTTCAACCATCACCGAAGCAGCATGCCGCTTGGCCTATCGGAATATGTCGGCTGCTTCGGGAGTTCCACAAGCCCCTTATGCTCGATTTGACTCCTCCTTCAGCCTGACGGCAGCCCTGATCTTTTTTTTATTTTATTTTTCTATTTGCTTAGTCATCCATGAAAGTAAACCTTTTAAATAGAGCCAAAAATAACATATCAGTGTAATTAACGCATTGCACCAGTGCAAGCACTCGTCTCTGTTATAACAGCAGACGGAAGCACAGTGTAGCGTCCTCACAGTCACAGAGAGGCTGTCGTTCTTTAACAACTTTATTCTGACCTGTCACGTCAACAGCAGTGCAATTCCAACGTCGCACACCAACTCCAAAGACACATTCACATTTCAAAAACACAAGATGCATTCAGAGACACTCCAAACCTCACAAAGACAGTAAAATCAAATAAAGCTCAATTTTCTTGGTTGCATCGTACAGGTGGACAGCCAGTTGCGGACCTCCAATCGCAGGCTGGATAACCTTCATGCTCAGCTGCAGGAACTAGACGCTCACATTGTGGTAAAAGGAGGTGATGACAATAAAGGTACATCTGTACACATGCTGTGGTTCATAAAATTGTTTCCTGAGAGGTTTCTTTTCAGCACTGTACCAGCCACATTTGCTAAGCATCTTATTCTTGTCATAGTCTACATCCATAATGCAGTGAAACCTTAATGGACATAATGAAAGTAAAGATTTAAGATTCTGAAAAGTGTAAGCAAAAACACACATGGACAGACCTCACATAAAGACTAAAGTCAGCTGACTTTATGGCATCATTTCTGTTTTTTTGGTATTACTGTTGATTTACTGTCACTTTAGCTGTATAAACTTCTTCGCTTCTCACAGATGAATGTCCTCAATCTCCTGGGGCGGAGAGTCGAACATCAGCCCACAAGGAGCGCATCGCTGCCCTGGAAAGGCAGCTCAACATCGAGCTCAAAGTCAAACAAGGCGTTGAGAACATGATCCCCATTTATGCGAATGGGTCCACCAAGGTAACACACTTGAGTGAATACAGTACAAAAGATTCCCGGGTTTAACGAAGGGTCTTGGAGTGTTAAATAACATTGTGAGGGCCAGATACTATTGTAAAACAAATTTCATGTTGTACAGGTTTGTAAAGCAGTGGTCCTAAATTCATCCTGATTGTTGTGCACATCCGATCTGCCACTACAGGAAACGTTGAGGTTATTGCTGGCAAAGAGGGTCTGCCAGTTATTAAATCCGAGGGTTGACTTAAGCCTTGTTTACACTTGCACGCATTTTGCATGCCAATAGCATGCAAATGAGTAAATTGCTCGTAAACAGGTGTATGTGTCTGCCAGTGCGCAAAGAAAATATTTTATTTTTTAAAAATTTGTGTCATGCATAATTTTTGTGTACCAATGGCGAACGCAATGTAAATGCACCGCAAACGCACTGCAACGAATGCCTAAAACAGGGCTCACCAACCTTTTTGAAACCGAGAGCTACTTCTTGGGTACTGATAAATGAAAAGGGCTACCAGTTTGATACACACTTCTGAAATAGCTAATTTGCTCATGTTACCTTTAACTATTTGTTATTATTAATGTAATGATATTCAACTATGTGAAGACACGTATTTCACAATATGATTTCTCACAATAAATATCAACAATGATTTATTAAGAAAAGAAACCGATAAACATAATTTATGTTTTCCAAGTGTTTTTCAAAACATTTTTAAATGATTACTTTTACAAAATCCCAGGAAATAACAATGTCCCATTTTCACTAGGCACTAACATTTTTTTCACAAATCATGAGTTGCTATGCACCATTCAATTTTCCTCCGCTTATCCGGGTCCGGGTCGCGGGGGCAGCAGTTTCAGTAGGGACGTCCAGAGTTCTCGGTCTCCTGCGACCTCTTCCAGCTCCACCGGGAGTACACCAAAGGGTTCCCAGGCCAGCTGTGAGACATAGTCCCTCCAGCGTAACCTAGGTCTTTCCCAAGGCCTTCTCCCGGCTGGGCATGCCCGAAACACCTCACCAGGGGAGGCGCCTGGGAGGCATCTGGACTAGATGCCCAAGCCACCTCAACTGGCTCCTCTGGATGTGAAGGAGCAGCGGCTCTACGCTGAGCTCCTCCCAAATGGCCGAGCTCCAGCCACCCTGCGCAGGAAACTCATTTTCGACGCTTGTATCTGTGATCTCGTTCTTTTGGTCATGACTATAGGTGAGGGTGGTAACATAGATCGATCGGTAAACAGAGAGCTTTGCCTTCCGGCTCAGCTCTCCCTTTACCACGACGGTCCGGTACAACGCCCGCAGACTGCGGATGCTGCACCAATCCGTCTGTCGACCTCACACTCCAACTGTCCCTCACTCGTGAACAAGATACTTGAAGTTCTCCACCTGAGGCAGGACCTCACTCCCAACCCGGAGGATACAATCCACCTGTTTCCGACTGAGGATGTGGAGATGCTGAGTCTTATCCCAGAAGCTTCACACTCAGCTGCAAACTGCTCCAGTAAACGCTGAAGGTCACAGCTTGATGAGGACATCCGGACCACATCGTCTGCAAATAGCAGAGGTCACCAAGCTGGACTCCCTCAACACTTTGAATGCGCCTAGAAATTCTGTCAATGAAGGTTTTGAACAGAATCGGTTTCAAAGTGCAGCCTTGGCAGAGGCCATCGTTCACCGGAAACAAGCTTGACTTACTGCTGGCAATGCTAACCAGGCTCCTGCTTCGATTGTACAAGGACCAAATGGCACCTAGTAGCGGACCAGCGATCTGGTACTCCCGGAGCACCCCCCACAGGACACCACGAGGGACACGGTCAAATGCCTTCTACAAGTTTACAAAACACATGTAGACCGGTTGGGCAAACTCCCACATACCCTCCAGTACCCTTGCAAGGGTGTAGAGCTGGTCCACTGTTCCGTGACCGGGACGAAAACCACATTGCAACTCCTGTAAACAAGGTTCGACTAGCTGTCGTACCCTTTTCTCCAGCACCCTGGAATATATATTCCCGGGGAGGCTGAGGAATGTGATCCCACTATAGTTGGAACACACCCTCCGGTCACCCTTTTAAAAAAAAAAAAAAAAAAAAAAGGGACCACCACCCCGGTCTGCCAGTCCAGAGGTACTGTTCCTGACTTCCTTGCGATGTTGAAGAGGCATGTCAACCAAGACAGTCATCAAACATCCAGAGCCTTGAGGAATTCAGGGCAAAACTCATCCACCCCAATCAACCTTGCCATTGGGGAGTGTTTTAACTACCCCAAATACCTCAGCCACGGTGGTAAAACTGTCCTCAGACTCTGCTTCCTCTACGGAAGGTATGTCAGTGGGATTGAGAAAGGACCGCAAAGTATTCCTTCCACCGACCAACTATATCCTGAGTCAGCAAGCCCAAAGGTCAAGCAAGGTCATCAAGCCCCCGTCTTTACCTTTCTGAGGTGTCGGACAGTTTGCCAGAACCTCTTTGAGGCCGACCAAAAGTCATGCTCCATAGCCTCACTGAACTTCTCCCACACCCGGGTTTTTGCCTCGACCACCACCGAAGCCGCGTGCCGCTTGGCCTGCCGGTACCTGTCAGCTAGTTTGGGAGTCCTGCAAGCCATCCACGCTTGATAGGACTCCTTCGTCAGCTTGACGGCAGCCCTAACCCCTGGTGTCCACCATCGGGTTTGGGTCTTGCCACCACGCCTAGCACCGACCACCTTGCGACCGCAACTACGACTGCCTGCCCCAGCAATGGAGGCACGGAATCCGGCCCATTCTCCCGGGATGCAGGCAAAATTCTGTGCCTCATTTGTTTTACTTTATGCCTCCTTCAGGCTCTTTGTGCATTCTTTATGCAGGTAATACAGACATATCTTTATTTTCTGCCACGAAAGCCTCTTTTCTGGAGTTCAGTAGAGGAATTAATGTAGATAGGGGTGATGCCGGCTGTTGCCCAACATCACGCGGGACACAGTGGGAGCAAATTCAGCTGCTTCACAATGCGGGAAGCAGAGGTGGCAAAGCATACCCATATTGTCGTACATGTAAACGTACGTAAACAGTACTTGACAATTTGTAAATAGGTCATGGGAGGGTGTCGTCATTTCATGCCAATGCACACGATTTTGGTCACGGATTGCAGGCCAAGTGCATAATTATGTGTAAACAGAACGCAAACAGTGCGCAGACTAGTCTTTGTGCTTTACAGGCATTCCATAAATAAATGCAAAGACAAGAAATTTGACAAACCGCAAATAGGCGAAGATTGGCTGTACTGTATTGTTCATTTATCCATGCGGCAGGATTTCAAACGCATGATTACAAACAGTGTCTGAGAGGGACTGGTCAAACGTACAGAATACATAGACACACACACACACACAGAGACACTCCTCTTTCAGTTGACCTTCATGGTTTACGACATTGCAACCTGCTGACTTGAATGCATGAATAGCAATGAGAGAATGTATACAATCTATATCCTGTCATCTTTTGATTATTCACACCCTAAATCTCTACATATGCCTCATAGCAAGAAACTTTATAGAAATGTTATAGTATCCTTCCTGCTTGTCTCTTTAATTAGGACAAAAAAATGCTGCAGACAGCCCAACAGATGCTACAGGACAGCAAAACCAAAATAGACATCATCCGCATGCAAATCCGCAAAGCTGTCCAAGCCACTGAGCACAATGATGACACACAGGGTAGGTGCAAGCTACCTCATTTTTTTCCATTGATATTTGTTAGTTTGTGATATTTCTTTAGGGCTGAAAAAGATCACCTCAAATTTTGGTGTGGATCTGGTTGAAACAAAGATGTTGTGGATGTTGCTTAGTCACTCATTATATGTGGCCTGGCTTAGCGATCAATGCTATTACAGGGTAAGTGACTTTTATCTGGCACTAAGTACTGTGCACAATCACTGACCCTCAAATGGGACACAGTGAACCAGTAAATTGGAGGGTTCAAATGTAGCAAGATCGGTGTGAGCTGTGAGCTTGGGAAAGACTCATTAAAAAAGCATTTGAATGTCATCGATGATACAGAAAAAAAATTCAGACATTACTACTACTACTATTTGTCAATTTGTATGGAAACATAGAGGGTGTTTGCTATTTATGTGGTAAGACATTACTGATGTTGAACCTGAGAGAGGACCTGCTGACTATCTATTCTAGTTCATCCTGAAGGTGTTTGATTGACTTGAGCTCAAGTTCTTGCTGCCAAACTAATCAGAGCACGCTTTTATGGGCCGTGCTTTGTGCAATTGGAAAAGAATCTTCACCAAACTGTTGCCACAATGGTGGAAGCATACAGTTGCCCAAAATATGTTTTGTCCATTCTGTGCATTTGGTCATCATTTCTACACTAGATAATTTGTGCAATGGCAAACATTATTGCTGTTGACTGGGTCATTAGGGAAACAACTGAGAGGAAGAGAAATGGAATTTAGTGAACAATGTGGGAGCAGTTGGATGATGTTGAATTTGAGGATGGTACAGTTCTCATTCAACATTTTGTACACAGACACAAATGCAACAGAAGACAGAGAGACGTTCACAAAACGCAATACAGCTTAGTCTTACTCCCAGTACAACAAAAAAAACAAGTGATGCAAATCCACTCCAAATCCAGAAGCCCCATCTTCTTGAATAGCACTGACCTAGATGAGACAGAAGCGTTCACCTACATGCTGTTTAAGATGCCCAGAAACATTTTCACCAATACTAAGTTTCACATCTCAACTCCAATGTAACACAAGTGATATTGTATTGATCCAAAACATGAACTACTAAACACAGGCTGCAAACATCCGTCCACAACTGCCTCAGAAGGATATGAAACATCTAGTGGAAAGACAAAGTCAACAATGGGCGACTCGCACATCCAAAGGAGAAAGCGGAGTTGGACTGGCCACACCTTCACAAAGTTCGACACAAACATTTTTCAGTAACTCCCGAAATAAAATTCCAAACCGAAAAGGAAAGAAGGGTGCCCCAGGAAGAGCTGGAGAAGTGTTGAGCCAGAAATGGCAGGGAGTGGGCTCAACTGAGTAGAGCTTGATTGAAAAGCCATAAACCTATGCATCCAAAAGGCTTATAAAAGAAAAAGAATGGGAAATATTTCATTGTTGGTTTTAAACATAGTGTGGGGCTTTTGCATCTTTAAGCGTAAACACACTCATATTTTTTCTTTACATTGACAAAGGCGTCGAAGGACTTGGTGGCAAATGCGATTGTTTTTTCCTGTTATGCTCTTCTACAGCATAATACAAGCATCGTATTTCAAAAATGATTTTTGATCTTCTCGCTCAACGCCATTTTTCGCCTGATTTTTGCTGCTCCCCCATTACCAGTCTTAAGTTCTTCTGGCTCATTTAAAGCAACAACTCCCCCCCCCCCCCCCCCCCCCCCCCCC